>JAUZNJ010019554.1:0-17238 GCA_034780135.1 Jordanella pulchra | reverse complement strand
CCATCCATCCATCCATCCATCCATCCATCCATCCATCCATCCATCCATCCATCCATCCATCCATCCATCCATCCAGAGTAAAACCAAGGTTGTGTCCAACTATAGCAGTCAAGAGAAAGGGTACACCCTGGAGAGGGCACTAGTGCATATCTGTATCTGTATCCATAAGAATTTAAAAGTGCAATACTAAAGAGGTATAAGATATCATAAAAAATTGTTTTAATTCAGAGAGATATTATTGTGGTTTACAGCTAACACAAAACAACAAAAAAACTATTGGAAAACATGAATTTAAATCCAAATCAGAATGTTTGGTAAGACTTAGAAACTCTACAAAAGTTAACAAAAGGTCATTGTTTAATATAATTTATTAACATTAAATTATAATTAAACCTACTTATATTTGAAACCTTAATGTTATCGTCCATTAAACACGATTGGATCGTCAGCAAACTGAAAAACCTGTCCAATTAGAACATTGTTTTTTTTTTATAAAAAACTTTATACTGTGCAGCTTTAACTTCCTGAGTAAATAATAAAAAAGGAAAACGTGTATAAAACCCCTCTCTTCCGGCCTTCCTCTATCTCAGTTCCCCTGTCTGTATCCATCCCTCTGCCCATCTGGAACGGTGACTCGCAGCTTGCTTCTTCTCAGCCACACGTGCTCTGGGATGTTTTGCCGCTCCGCTCGTCACAGACATTTGGATATACTTGCCTCAGGCCTAACAGATGTTACGTCCCCTCAGACCCACCAACACACCACCTAACAACAAAACCATCCTCTGTTAGCTTCTCCTCGACTGCGCTACAACCACAGCTCATGTTCCTCTACAGCCGTTCAGCCAGCAGAGCATAGCTGATTCTCTGTGATTCATCCAGCATGTGGCATGGCCTTAAAAAGCCGGCAGACTAACAGAAGCTTCACCTCCCTTCTGCAGTGTTTCCTCTCTAAAACGTTCACCTACTTGAGTTAATATCAGTATGCTGTGATTGTAGCAGGTGGTATAGCTCCAGGTAAGTCTGGTGTAAGTAAGCATGTTCTGTAACAACTGGGTGATCAGCAACAACTTGGTAATTCTGCTGGAGGCAAGATTATGCAACAGTCTTCTGAAAGTAAGTAATAAAAATAATTTCTGCTCTCTGCCTTTTTGAATGTTCCTTCTTCATAAATATTGATTTTTCTTAAGCTTATTACTGCTTTCAAATTAAAAGCACTCGGATGGTGAAACACAACATGGCCTAAATTGAGATGTGAATGTATTTTTCTTCACCACTAACCCTTTAAAAAATAACAATTTTATGTGTGTAAAAAGACTGATCATATTAAACATAATGGGATACAGGAGGGAGAAATCTCCAGGTGAGTACATGGTATAGAGTATTTGGCAGTATTTTTTTACAAAATCTAAACAGCAACTTTAGCTACATATTACAAACAGATAAAAGTCGGAGGATACTGGACGTTACCCCAGTTCTTCTGAAGACAAAGGATTCTTAGTCAGTTGTGTTGGTTGCACTAGAGTAATCTGTAATTGGAGCGGTGATGTTTTTCGGCACCATGGAAGCCCGTTCTTTTAGGCAAATTGCAAGTCAAAAGCAAATCAAAGACCCACCCGTCATTCTCCTGGGTTTATTGAAGTCTGTTGGTTTGTATGAATCTTGCATTTGAATCTTGATGAGTGTGTTTCTGTAACTTCTGAACATTTTGGTTGTCAAAGGTGTGTCCTTTGTTCTTGAGGTTCAAGTCTACAGCTGAATCTTGCCCAGACCTACTGGCTCTACTGTAACTGTGCTATGCTTTTTTGTAGTTGTTGTTTTCTTTCTCCAATATAGGGGTCAGAACAGCTAAATACCTTTGAAGACCAAACTGTTCAGATTTGGCCCGAGAGGAGAGATGGACACCCAAACATTTACAATTCAGTCCTTGTACTCATCCCCAAGAGGTTACACAAGCACACTGATCAGGATGCAAATGGAAAAAAAAAAACATACAAGATAAAAGACTTCAACCATTCAGGAGAACGACGGATGGGTTTTTGATTTGCATCTGAATTGGAATGTGCCTTCCTGTTGCATATGGTGAAACATCAACGCTCCAACTACAGTTTGGGGTAAGTTGACAGAACTAACAAAGACTCCTGGACTGTTTTCAAGACGTATACAGAGAATTGAGTGAAAGTCCAGTTACCTCCAATTGAAGGCTGTTTTGTGGCTGCAATTAGCCAGATGACTTATAATCTACACAGGCATCAATAACTTATAATAAGTCACGACTAGAAATATGTGTCATTTTGTACAAATCTCCCTGATTTGATTGTAGGACTCCAGCAGCTATGATAAAAGGCAGGATGAGGCACTTACACTCTCTTTAAATACATTACAAGGCAGAGAACAATAAGGGCAATAAATTATGTTAGAAAATTGGGTTTAAGGATCATACTTAGGACTTGAAGCAGGAAGCATAAGAGACCTAAAATGTTTGCTCATCTTTTGTGTTTAAAGTACTCTGCAAGAAGAAGTAAAATTAATTATGGTTGACTTCCATTTGGCCACTTTGTGTTTTCAGACTTCCGCTGCTGGCGGCACTGAAATTAAATACGCTTGTTTTTTGTTCAGCAAATATGCCTGACTACAAGGAGAAAAGTCTCAAATACAGTGACAGAGAAATAAAGGAGCGACTGGTGTGCTCTGTTATTCTACTCTTACCTTGAAAGGTTTGTGTTTTCACTAGATTACCTGACAAAAACCTTTTAGTGCTCTAAAAATTCACCGTGATCCATTTCTGACAGAGAAGCACCACATTTATATTCACTGAAGTGTTCATAATGAACAGTTTGACCCTAAAAGCTGAAAACCGGTAAACTGAAATAATTATAAAGTAATACGTGTTGCATTTTTTATGCAAAAAGGAAAAAAAAAGTTTTAAAGGGTTTGCTTGATGGCTCTGCTGCAATTTAACATGTGTGATATTTGACTTTTTAATTTTTACGTTCACATTAAACTCTAGGCAGCCAAAGGAATTGATATCATACATTTTCCTTTATAAGGATAAAAAAAGCTCAAATCTATCAAACAGCTATAAGGTAGTAATTAAGAGCGTGAAAATAGGGAAAAGTCTGTAAAGAGAAACAGGTGATAAAAGGCATTATGCTTTGAAGTCTGATCTCTGGTACATTTGTGCTTCTCCCACCTGCCTGCTACTCCCATCACAGACACTCAGGGGGGGAAATGTTTGTGAACATGCCAACCCAAGGGTCCACCCACATGGACTGACAGACAACTGAAGCCTTTGTGATGAAGATGCCCGAGATCCGCTGCTGTTGTTTAAGTCAGAGAATTCATGAGAAAGAGCTGTATTATGCATTCCTCACAGAGAACACTCAAGCTGAGAGCAAAGCAGGAGCTGAATCCATCTGTCACTCAATTCCTCCCCAGAAAATTCTCTTTTGTTTTGTAACCATTAGAGGTTATACCCATTTGTATGACTGCAATATGTGAGCTTCCTTTTTTTTAAAGCAAGCACTCTGCTTCCTTTGCCAATTTACTATAATTGTGAGCTCTGACACAAAATCTCTGACAAAAACTAATTCCCCCTTATCTGTGCTCAGTCTCTGATCTCACATGTATGGACCAAGTATAGAGACACAATATGAAAATTGATGTAATTGTTGTGTTATTAGCCTGTTTTCTCTGTCTGACCCTGGGGTCCGGCCTCCATTTATCCATTTTTTTGCTGCCCCTGTCCTCCCCTCTCCATGCCATGCTTGCTCACTTGCTTTCTGTCTGTTGATTTGCAGACGCTCCCTCCCTAGTGCTTTACTCCCCCGATCTCTTGCAGCCACAAAGGTCTGATTTGCTTCCATTTCTGCAGTAAAGAGAGAAGCTTTTGTTTCCCAGCAGAAAAAGTCACATGGCGCCCTCGGTGGAGGCAGCAACCAGAGTCAAAAATCAGCAGTCTGCTACCCAAGCTCACTTTTCTGCTGGCTTGTTTGACATCTAAGAAAGGTTATTTACAGTAATTTGTCTCCAAACTGCTGTAATATCTAGAAACTAATTTTGAGGAACTGAGCAAAATTATCTACATTTTTTCCACTGTGGTGAAGGAGCAGTTAGAGTCGAAATATCCTGGATAGTTTATTTAGACCCATGTGTGACACGGTTATTCTCCGGTGGGTCGTGTTGATAAATGTAGCGGTCAGTAATCGGATTGATTAGATGTGTTTTGGACACCCTGCTATTACATAATGAAAACAGATAGCACCTGAGTGTTGACACGTTCATCATACTGATGACATGTGAGGCAGTGCAGGACGTGTGCAGTCAACAAAAACTAACATGATCACCCTACAGGGCTCTTCTTCATTCCTTGTCTGCGTTGTTACCAGGCAAGAGACTCAGCACACATCTCTGTAACCAGTTTTCATTTTGGTTGTTCTCAGAGGATGTTTTAATTACTCGTTTTTAATTACTCTTTTCTGGGCTTAAAGAGGGAAGCAGAGGCATCTCACCCTTAGATAGACTGTAGTCTGCACTTCCTTTATGTGGCATTAATGGAGAAAGATGTGAAAAAATCATTCTGATAGTGCAACACAGTGTCTACCATGCATTTTAGTCCTCATGGTTTCTACTGTTGGGTACATTTCACTTACAATCACAAAAGTTACATGAATGGTGGGTTGTTTTGGTGAAAACCTTCAAATTGAGCTGTATTCTTGATTTTCTTTTTACTTTATATAAATTATTTGATAATCACAGACTTAAACTTATGACTGCATGTTTAGGTCTTTGGAAAGGTCAGGTTTTTGTTGATATGTTCTTGGCTGCCCTTATACTCACACAAGGTTTACCTTCAGCTATAACAGAGGACTTTGAACACAATACCAAAGTGAAACACAATTATTTCAGGGTTTTGGTCGATTTTTGTTCAATCATGTCTAATAAACCACAGGAACCAAGATGATCTTGGTCAATGAACAAAAACGCTGCATCTGTTTTCTTCTTGCACCATTTTTATCAAAACGCTGAAGATAAAAATTCCTCAACAGCATTTCTGGGAGGTTACAAGGATCCGAAAAGGAAAGATTTCCATGTTAAACAGGCTTAGGATCTCCTCTGTAATAATGCAAAAGAAATATCTCGTCTAAAGATGATTGTAATAAAACTAGTCCATGCATATGTTACCTAAAGGCTGGACTATTATAATTATTCACTATCAGAAAGTCATAAACTGGAGTTAAAGATCTCCAGATCCAAAGATTTAACTTTACCTTCAAAGAACTCTTTCTGCTTTCAGCAGGTTTACAGTCTTCTGGGAGTTTGTTCCAGATAAGTGGAGCAGAGGAACTAAATGCTGCTTCTCCATGTTTGGTTCTGGTTCTGGGTGGACAGAATAGCTGGAACTAGAAGACCTGAGTGGTTCTGGAAGGTTGATCCACTGACAACAAATCTGTTCTAATCCATTCAGTAGTTTATAGTCTAACAGAAGGATTTTAAAGTCTATTCTCTGAGCTACAGGGATCCAGTGGAAGGAGTTCAGAACAGGGCAGATGTGCTCTACTTTCTTAGGTCTCTAGTGACAACACAGGCAGCAGCGTTTTGGATCAGCTGCAATTTTCTATTGGACTTTTTAGAGCTCAAAAACCACCTATATACTGTATGCTAGTGTGTAGTGAGTTACTGCAAGTCCATTCCTCAAGGTCTTTCTCCCTGTGTTTAAAAGATAAAGATACAGCTATGATTATTATCATCCATTAAAGGTGAAATTTGAAGATATTATCTGTGTCTTTGCTGCATTAAATACTATTTTCCTACAGAACAAATGCAGAGCAAAAACTTCATGTAAAAATCACACCAGTGGTGATTAGAAAAATCTGTACAAAGATTTAATAAAGGCCCTGATTTTTTACGTAAGCTGAAACAATCCAAATAAAATCAGTCAAAACATGACTCCCAACAGGAAGAGTTGTCGATGTCTGGATTGGTAAAGCCAAGTGCTCAGGCAGACATTTGGTCCAGGAAGGATATCAGTATCAACTCACACAATGGATCAAGTCAACCTGTGTAAACTACTGCAGTTCCATGTTCAGCTGCAGCATCTAGGTGGATCAGAGGTGGAGAGTTGAGTCTTAAGAAGCCTTAAGTCTTCGACAAACCATCCTGGATTCAGGTCTCAACCTCTTAATACTTAATGCATCTAGTACCATATGGCCTGCTTCAGAGAGCTTCCATTGGGGACTACCAGCGCCATCTGCAACTCCGAACAACAGAATTTTTATGTAGGATCGTAATCCTGATGAACTAAGTGCACAACTTTTGAGGATGACTTTCGCTTGTAAACAACTCTCAAAACTAATATTTTTTTCCAAATCATCAACACAAACATATCTGTGAAGATTCAGTTTGGGCAACTGGACGTGAAGAAGTTTTTAGAAGATGCTTCACCTCTCATCCAAGAGGCTTCTTCAGTTCTAACTGCTGGTGGAAAAAACAGAGATGATTTATTGTAGGTGTGACTAAACAATTAGGGGATCCAGTTGACTAAACTGAACTTTCCAAGCTTCATCAACGCAAAAAAAACAAAAAAACAAAAAAATCAAACCACTCTCTTGGTTGCAAGGAAATGAACAGAGTGACGCCTCGAGTGTCAAGTGTCCAGAGTGTTTGACTTCAAAATGCACAAGTGTCCGATTGAGATATTGGATACTTTTTTGAGCATCAGTAGGTGTAGATGTACCATTATGTTACACGTCTTCCCTTTTCTCTGTGTCTCAGCTGTTCTCCGACTTTTGATCCTTAAGGGGAACTGTTCTTTTTATATACACTTCTCTCATCTTTAACACACCTGTTTTTAATAGCTGGATTGCCTCAGTAGTGATTATCAAGGTGCTGTTTGTTAGTCGCTGATCATTTTTATTCAGTGTGTGGAATCAGGGGAAGATGTAGGACATACAGGACAGTAGCCTCTCGCAGAAAGAGAGAGAGGACTCACTTTGTTCACTGTTAAATTGTCAGTCAATCTGGATCAAATTTACTAACCCTGGAAACACCTCCAGTGATGATCGCCTCCAGGGATGCTACTGTGATACACTGTTGTTTTTCTGAACTTCAAGCACAAACAAATAGCCAGGCTATTGCAACACACCAACACGATCAATGTGTGAGAGAGAAGGGCGTTTCAGCCTGAGTAATTATTAGTGTTGATGTCTGTGTGTAAAGGGGAGCAAGTAAAAAGGCTGAAAACAGACAGACAGAAGCAAACAATGCTGTCTATATCCAGCTCCATTTGTTCCCATTTACATTTGGAGAGATATTAACATGTCTGCTGTGTTGCATGCAGGACTTCCTCTGCTCACTGTTCTGGGTCAGAACAGTGGTCTAGCACTGCTCCTTATGGAGGAAATTGTTTTCTAATATTAGTGCAAGAAAACTTTGTAAGTTAAAATGTCAAAAAGACACGTTTTATAAATGGAAATTTGAAAATATAAAATGCAATTCAGATTAAAAAAAAACTTTGGGAAACCTTTGAAGCAAAAAATAAAATATATTTATTCAAATACTTTTATTTCTCTTTCTTTTTATATATTTTTAAAAAAACATTTTTTAGTTACTTTCACAAATTACATTCTTTAAATTGTGTTTTACAGATTGCTTTCTCTGCACTAGAGTGAGGAGCAAAGATGCATTTGTAATGCAATTCATACAACTCAGTTTGAAAAACAGCAACTTGAAAGAATAACATTTTAAAATACAAACATTTGTAAAAAAATAAATAAAAACTGAAAAAATAAAATACTGTGTATAATAAATAAACAAATACAAAAATACAAAAAACTTAGAAAATAACAAAGTTTCTCTCAAAAACTCTTTTTGATGAAGTTTCATTTCTGGATTGCATTTTAAAAAACAACAAGCAAAACATGCTCTTTGCTTGCAGAAATGATGGAACACGACTCCCTCCATACTCAGCGAGCGGTTTCTTTGGTCTTGGAATCTCCTGTTGTTCCTGCCTAATTAGAAAGGGTTCTGAATATTTCAACTGGATTTGCTGAGGTCCAACAACTCTCCAAGATAAACAACGCAAACGCCTGTAATTTTTTTTTTTTCTTTCTCATTCTGCTTTTCAGTTCGATTGAATTCAGTTCATGACACAGTGAGAAACACATCAGTAATGGTTTCATAGGAAATTAGATAGAGAGTTAAATAAATCAGCCTTTTTTGCTGTCCAGCCCATCGGAGGTTCTCTTTCTGCAACACACCTGCATCCATGACGGGAGCAGGAACATTTTAACTCGCAGTCATTCTCACTCATGTTCTACCCTCCAGATGCAATGAAATCTAAATGGAGGAAACAAGGTCAGAGAAGAGAATAAAAGCTGCTCCTGGGTTACAGAGAAGTATTTGAAATAATTATATTTACTGAAAATGGACATGGATAAAATCTACCTAAAAATAATTGTCATGGCTGAGGGTCATAATGGCAGCTGAGTTAATTCTCCCAAATGGACCTGAGCAGAGAAAAGGTGATTAACATTCATCATTATGGATGTCCTGCCTCTGATTTACACACAGCCTTGTGTAAAAACATAGAAATTCTCATCTGACTGGCATTAAACCTCGTGTCCACATTAGCTGCAGAGCAGAACTGGTTCTGTTTGGGCATCATTCACTCTGTTCTTTGGTCTCCATGACAGAATATAATGGAAGGGATTCAAACCCTTTTTGTCAAACCTGAGCCAGGTTTCCAAACATGTACAGTTTTTAAAAGCTGTACAGAGGATTTGATCTGGTTTCAAACACATGAACACGTAACTCAATGTGGATGGCATCCAGGATCATTTGATTTTCTCAGCAGCGCCTGGAACAACATTGTTGTGTTCAGCTCCAAATGGCCACTAATTAGCAGGAAAAAAACGACCTTACCTGCTCAGCTTCCTGTCTGACATTATATTCATCCAAACCTTAAAGCTTCATGCTTCTGGGCAAAAGCACACAAACATTAAAGCAGAGAGGGTCCAAGCGTATCCTAAACACTGACGCCTTCTCCTCACAGCTTGTAACGTAACCCTGGCCAATTTACGTCAGATGTTTGAGAAGAGAAATTATCCAAACGAAGACTGAGAATGTGTCAACTGCATGTTCCACCTATTTTATACACAAAAGTTAGCCTCAAGATAGTTGCACTATATATGTAGCAAGGATAAAAATTATAATCATCTTTTTTTGCCATTACAATTGTAATACTGTATGTATGTCGGCATAGAACAAACTCAGTGTTCAATTAAAGCAATGTCCAAACATGAGGCTGTTTTCTTCTGCTGTGAATATCTCAGTGCTGGTCTTAGACCTTCATGTATTTTGGTTTTCCAGTATGCTACGGATTCTCTGCCATCTGTTAACAGACAGTTTTTCAAATCTATTCAGCCACAGTCTAGATGACATTTGGCTGCATGCTTTTTTTTCATTGTTCATCTCTGAACAAATGTTTGAAATGTCAAATCTTAAAGGTTTTTGTTTGAATTTCGTCATTGCCTTTGTTATCGCAATCTAACATTGCAATGAAATTTGTCCTCTGCATTTAACCTATCCCCAGCGGAGCACTGAACATCCATTTGAGTTAAGGATCTTAGTTCGGGTCCAAAGTCTGTTTTTTTGAGCCAGGGATCTTAAGGCCTACTTTCTAACCACTTGGCCACAATTCTTTTGTAATCAAAAATAATTACTAATTTTTTTAAGCATTAAAGTTAAGCTTAAGGGGTAAAATGAAGACTTGTTGTATTACGTTACAGCTTTAATGGCACAGAGGGGCCTGAATATATCAAGATGTTGAGCTTTTCTCCAGGTTAATGTGATTAGTCAGTATTTTGAGGGGGATTAGTCTTTTATCATTCTTAGGCTCTTCTCTATCTATATAACTTCCAGCTCTTCACACCTGTGTCCAATCTGGATAACCTCTGCTCAATCAGAAACCAGCCTTTTTAGTTAAATGTTGGGTTTTCTTCGAGTCAATGCTGTTTTTTGTTTTTTTTCCCTGGTTCTGCTGTTAGTTCTGTAGTCTTAGTGTTTAACCCTCCTAAAATCGCTTCCTGTCAATCATCCCAGCAACGCAAGGAGTCATCTGATATCGTCACTCATGTAGTCCCGCTACTATTGGTTGAGCCCACGTGGGTGTTTACTGTTGTAGCCAATAAAATTGCATTTCCAAAAAAGGCCAAGCAATGCTCATTTGAATAAAGTATCTGCTTAATTTAAGTCTTGCGTAACAGTGAAAGGAACCGGACTTTTGAGCGCTGTTAGAAGTTGTGTCATAACAACGCACCGAGATGTTTTGTAGTTCAAACGCTGATAATTTTCACAATGCCTAAGGTGAAAAACATATGTTTCAATTTTTTTTTGTGGTCATCAAAGTACTTCAGTGTGATTTTATGGGTCAAACAATGGAGTAAAAGTATTTGGTACATTTGGAGAGGTTTGGAGACGCTGGTGGCATCAGAAGTTGAAAGTCCCACAACTCTGACACTGTTAAACCTAGAGGTCTGAAATTTTTTGCAGTTGTTGTTGACATGATGCAAAATAAATGTAATGTAGTTTCACATGCCTGCTATCAAACATGTCTTGCTATTAAAAAAAGATCTATTATTTTTGAGAGAAAAATTTTTTTAAAAAGAGTCATGTCTGAACTGCTGAAGTTTAGGCTCTGTTTTAGTCACACTATTCTCATGTATATTTTCCGAAACTAGAAGGTGATGGCTTTCAAATGATGTATCACACAAGTAATTTTGCCTTACAGTTTCTTAATTATTTCTTTTTACATTTTGGTATGCAAAAAAGGCGAGGATTACTTCATATTAGGTGGATGCTATTTAAACGGGTTCAGGTTATCCCGAGCCAGTGCTATAGTTATGCTGCAATATGCAGCAAAGACTGCTGTATGAAATTCAATTCAAAAATACTTTATTATTCCCAGAAGCAAAGTAAATGTTGCAGTAACTCAGTGTTTTGTTTTGTGTGTTTTGTTTTATAATACATTGTTGTAGGTTTTGATAGGTGTAGGCAACAATGATCTTCTTTAACAGTTTGTCTTGCACCGGATCTGGAGGAGCCCCTTTCTGAAGACACTTTGTTCATGTTTAAAAATCATTTGAACAGGATGCTCTCTGTTTTCTACAATGTTCTTCACTTAATAAAGAACTATTCATTGCAAAATAATCTCCAGAGGTACCTAGAACATAGCCGGCCTCTCTATGAGCTTGTTGAGCTTTCTAAAGTGATTTGCTCTGATGCTGTTACCCTAGTAACTAAGGGAGGAACTCTTCACCACAGACTGATAGAAAAGTTTTAGCATCTTTTTGCGGCAAAAGCCGAAGGACCTAAACTTGCTCAGGAAGTACAATCTGCTCTGTCACTTTTTTTAGACGGTTTCATAGTTGCGTCTGCAGTCAAGTTTGTTGCCCAGGGGAACACCAGGGTATTTATACTCCTCCACCACCTCTACATCTTCTCCCATGATGTTAATTAGTAGGGATGCAGTGATCCCACTTTTTTCCAAAATGAGTAGTGTACGAATACTTGCATTTGAGTACTCACAAATACCGAGTATTTACACCATTACAGATAAAGTTACTTTGGATATTTTTTTATTTTTCTACAGATATTGGTATTTGAAAAACATTGCCTAGTATGGGCAAACATACAGTACAAACACAAAGTTAACAAAACTGACTAATAATGAAATTCAACATTAGTGCTACTTTAAAAACCGTGCGCTGCTGTTAAATTGTTAGGTTTGTTCACTTAAGAATTAAAAGAAGACACCAGACTGGAAGATTACAGTATCTTTACCTGCAGGCGGAGAACCACTGACCACTGCCTCTGTGAGCTCTGGGTTCGCCTCAGTCTTATTTTTTACAGTTTTATTCATTCAAAAAGGGGTGTAACCCTATTACAATGTTTCTAAGGATGGGGGTTCAACAACAGATGTACAAGCTTACAACATATGTTCAAACAACCGATCCTCATATGTCCAGAGTCCAACTTTGATTAATTATAGCTCTACATTCCTTCAGCTCCACACAGGATGTCCTCCTTCTGGCAACCCTCAGAAACCAGGCAGTCATCAATAACCCTACACCTCAGGAACATGTCTCGTGATCGTGCAGCCTTGTTCCTCTCCCCCTCAGTCTCCTATTTTGGTGATCATCCAAACAAAGTCTCAGTGTGGTCAAATCATAAATCTGTTACACCTATGACCTCCCAGCACATGGGAAAAGGATGCTTAGGCTCTTCTCATGGTGATGTAGACTGAAGGAATTTGAAGTGTCTCCTTTCTTCAAGAATATATACGCACATTAAGAATTGTATCTAACTACTACAAGTTAAAATAAAAACACATCACTATCATTTCTAAAAATCATCTAAGCAATACAATTATTACATTTTTCTAACAGTACGAGTAGAGTCCTTATGCACGGTTTCAGACCGATACCTGATGCCAGTATCAGTTTCGGTGCATCTGTGGCAAGGTGCACACTACAGAGGGCCCCGGGCGGGATTTTATCCCACGACTCCCGGGTGAAAGTCACACACGCTAACCAGTCAGCCAAAGGGATATCCCCTTGGCCAAGTAGCCAAGGCGCATGATCATTTGGAGGCATAGTGACAGGACCCCACACTGTCACACATCTCTATTACTTAGATTCAGCTTGTTCCTGTTTCTTCTGAAATCTACAATCATCTTCATTTTTTGGTCACATTTAGGATCAAATGTCTGTTGCCACAAAGCTGTTCATCAGCTCTCTGTACTCTGCTTATTGTCCATCTAATGACTGCGGAAAATATTTCTGTAGGTAACAGGACTCTGTCTGGTACTGGAAGACAGAGGTGTAGAAGGTAAAAAGGAATCGTGAGAGTATTGTCCCCTGTGGTGCTCCTGTGCTGCTGACTACCGATCAGACAGTTGACTCTTTACTTTAACAAACTGTGGTCTTTTTGTCAGGTAAATATTTAATCCAGGTTGATGCCTCCAACTGAGTCTTCTGGAGTTTCTCACAGAGAAACGCACAATGTTAAAGAATCAGTCCTCTCAAAGAACACAATCCTCTCAGTGCTGTCTGCTGTGTCTAAATGACAGTAAGTTTGTTGAGGCAGGAGTATGATGGCATCTTTGACTCCAACTTGACGGTGATAAACAGACAATGTTGCATTGCCCATATTCTGGCTGGGTCCTTGCTAGGGCTTGGAGTTCTTCTAATTTATTTCCCAAAGATCTCACATTACCCATGCTGATTCATGGAATTTCTTAGTCCTTTCTCATCTCCTTGCTCCTGCTCAGCATCCTTCTTCACCCCCTTTTCAACTCAGCTGGTACTTGGGGAAGAAGTAGATATTTTATTTTAGCTTTAGAGATGTAAATTAGCTGCTTATTGTCATGATTCTGTAAGTCAGTCATGCTCTGATCATCCCCACCTGCTTAGTTCTCATCACTCTAATCAGTTCCACCTGCACATCAGCCTATATAATCCTCTTTTTGACCAGAGTCTGATGCTAGATTATTTTCGAGCCCTATGCTGAGAGTTTTCCAGCATCTTTTCTGCCTGCCTGCCTGCCTGTTACGACCTGTTTCCCTGTGGATCTGTTTCTGTGCTTTCTGGTTCCAACCCCTGCCTCCTAGTTACTCGGATTTTGGATTACGGACTGGATACTTCTCGGACATCCGATCTCCTGTTGCTGACCTCTGCTCCCATTACGACCCTGATTCTGGGTCTCGGACTGGAACCTATTCTCTCATCGGATCTCCCGGCTCTGACCACTGCTTTGCTTCCCCCGCCCTCGATTAGGATCAACCTGATAGATTTGGTGCTCACTCACCGCTAAAGCCGCATTCCGGAGCCTCCTCTCAGGAGCCTGACCGCTCACGTGCTGGCTGTTCAGCCGCACTTCTGGACTCATCCCTGTTTCCTGATCCATCCGCTCCAATTAATAAACTGTCAAACTTTTTCCTGGTTGTCTGGTTTGAATTCTGGGTCCACAATTTTCACCCGCCCGTTACACTTATGGGTGTAAAAAAGACAACATGCTGTGGTTACATATCATAACAAGCATCCGAAAGAGTGAAAGTAAGAGTAAAAATTATTTCAGGTTAACAGCATTCAACACCACAAGCAAAAAAACAAACAAAAAAAAACAAAACAAAAAAAAACAGAAAAGCACTCGAGGAGTGCAGACGTCCACCAAGCAGCTCATCATTTTGTCAATAGTATGTCATTTTGAAAATAAAGAGACAAACAAACCAATGCTGATGAAATCATAACCTCTTTGGCGGCGGTAAAAAAAAAGTAGAATAACTAAACTTTTCCTACCTAGGACCACTACATAATCCCCACATAGGGACCACTTTTCATAATTCTGCTTCATTCTTTATCTGTTCTCTAATTTTTCAATATTTGTTAGTTTAACTCTTAACTTAATGTTCTCCCTGCTTTTTCTCATCATAGTAGCTTCATCTGGTCTGTTTCTGTTTGGCTGTTAGACCATCCTGGGTTAGAGCCATTAGCTGGGTTGTATCCATTAACACCATCAATTATTGTTCGGCGTATTTTTCATTGTTTGTCCCTGTTCTTTCCTATACATAGCTATGGGCTCAGCTCGTCTACTTAACTGTTTCTTTGCTAGACAGAGCCACCTGTGGAGCAACTTCTTTACATAGAAATTATTTATGGATCAGTGCTTCTATTTTCTATTATATCTCTGCTTCTCTTTACTTGAACCCCTAGTTGGGCTCAACAGAAAGCTGCTCACACTGAGCCTGGTTCTGATAAGGATTTCTTCCTAATGAAAGAGAATTTTTCCTCTCCACTGTTGCTGCATGTTTGCTCTGTATGAGGAATTGCTGTAGAGTCAACGACACATGCAGTTGAATATTCAATGTTGCCACATCTTAATTAAGGAGGATTCTCTCCTTCAGATTTAGTGCCTGGGTGCAATCAGGTGATTTTTCTTAGACAAACAACTTTTAACCAATCTGAGAGGATGATCCTATTGAATTATCTCTTTAAAGAGAAGATTATATGCTTTGAATTGACTCTCTATGAATGGACAATATTAAACTGAATTCTGCTTTGTTTTAATTTTGTAAATGTCAGTTTCCATCTGTCAGACTAAAATAAAATACGTGGTTTTAGCCATTAATTTACCCAAACCCGGATATGCGATCACCTGATATCCATTTCCTCATAATGAATATTTTATGTGATCTGTCTTTGTTGAATTTACATCTGAGTAAATTACCAATTCTGCTCTGAGCTTCTTTCTGAAAATCCAGAACAATGTGTCAGACATCAATACAATCAACTGTAAATGACATTTCACAGTCTGTCAGATGAGCAATGAAAATCAGACCATACAGACAAACATTAATTAATTGAAGATCAAACAACCATCCATGAACCTTACCTTCCTCTTGTTGTTCGGGCTCACATACAGATAACTGAGGATCGTCTTTGCTCCCACTTTGTCATTCAGTTTCTGGTATGTTGCTCCGTAGTCAGTTGACCTGAAATTTAATCAGAAAGGTCTGATAAACACATTGGGTGAATTACCTGTTGCAATTAAACCTTTTCCTCTGAGAGTTGGGAGAATGAGAGCGGAAAGAAGCACAGTTGAGCTAAGCTCCTGACAAAACAATCGCAGCAGGAAATCACACAGCTACACCTCGTATGAAGTGAGTTTGGTTCCATTATTGTTGCAAGGAAAGAAAAAGTTTTTCCAAATAGAAATTTGTTTATTTATTTATTTTATTCAAATAGAAATTTAAAAAAAGCATTTTAGAAATTAAACTTAAAACGAAACACATTTTAATCACTAAAAGTTTTTTAGGAATAACTTTGCTATTTTCTAAAGTAATTACTATTTTTTTCAATTTCTTTTTATACTGATTTTTTCTTATTAATTATTTTATTCAAATTTCTGTTTTTCAGTTTAAGATTATGAATTGTATTATTTTACAAAATTGTTTTAAAGATCATATTCTCTTTACTTAATGAGAAACATCAGAAACAAAATTTTTATGGGTTAATGTGGTCGTCAAGACCAAGCATTTATTTTAAGCTTTAAAAGAAGAAATCTGAAAAAACAGAAATTTGAAAAAATAAAATCCGTACTAAATAAGAAAAAAAAAAGGTTTAAAAGAAGAAGTCAAACCTGAAAAAATGGAAAATGTAAAATAAAATATGCCCAAAACCACAGTTACAGCTAAAATCTTTTCTGACTAAGATATTCTTTGGTTTTGTTTCTGCTTTTACAATTTTCAATCAACAAAACATGTTCTTTGCTTGCAACAATAATGAAAACAAAAAAAGATTCCATACACTGCGGTTTTTCAAACAGACAGGACAACTCAGGTTAAAAACACCTTAAACAAGGATTTATGACCAGGTCAACACTAAAACTAAAATTAAATATGTGCGTTTTATCTCCACAAGCATTTGCTTTCTTTCATGACATCAAAAAAGAAACAAAAAACCTACAAAAAAACAGAACAGAAATACACATAGTCAAAACATAGCAGGATTTTCAAATGGTAGTTTATATACTTTTTAAAGTCTTCCAGAAAACAATGACACATTTCAAACTTTCCTTGTTTTTCTCCTCAATCCACAGAATATTCTGTTAAAAGCTTCAGGGATCAAAACAGAGGCTTTTTGGCATAAAACGAAGCTCATTGTCAACTTGGCCCAGCAGCAGTTCAGGGTTTGGATCTCTCCGGTGGAAGCCATTGTTGCCGAGTCTGTCTTTTTTGTTGTTCAGTCATGAACTTTAACCTTTACTAAGGCAAGTCTGTAGAGCGTTGGTGTTGGTCTAGGTTCCCCTGTGATTTCCTGGATGAGCTGTCAACGTGATCTCTAAATAATTTTAGAAGGTCAGCCCCTTCTGCAGAGGATTCACCTCTATTGTCCTCTGGATTCCTAAAGGCTTTGAAACTATTTTCATTTGTTTGTCTGTTCTCACATTTCTTCAGATCAGTGTATTCAGTCTTGTTTTTTAGGATCTTGTAGCCTATGTTAAGTGTTTTTTCTTGTTGAAATGTATGGTAGTAAACTGTATGGCGTGATCAGTCAGATTTAACCCCCAAAAATGTGTTTTTTAGAGTTAATTTGTGATTTTTCAAGCATGGCTATTCTTGTCTCTACCATCAAAAACTTCAGTTTATGTTTTATACTAAGGACCAAGTGGAAGGAAAACATA
>JAUZNJ010019543.1:0-17240 GCA_034780135.1 Jordanella pulchra | reverse complement strand
TTAACGAGATACGTATCACGTTATAACGTGATAGCGCTCGAAAAATTTTTTTTCCTGCATGGCAGCAATACGCTTCCGTACACTGCAAAAAAAAAAAAAAAAAAAAAAAAAATGAAAAAAGAAATAAGACGATTAACTTGTTTTTTCTTTTTATTTTACATGTAAATGGTCTCACCCAATTGGCAAAGTATCTAACTTACTTGCTCAATTGAAGAAAAAATGCACTTATTAAAAAAAAGAAAACCTACTTAGATTTCATTCTTTTGAAGAGTAGCAGAATGTGTTTTAGGTTAGAGTTCAGTTAAAGGAATCAGTGGCAGAAATTTACCTTAATGTCCTTTTCTGGCCAGTTTTGGAGGATTGAAGCGATGTGGCAACGGTCATGAATGGTGATGAAAAGCCCCCTGGAAATCACACAAAAAACACAAACTTCAACTGAAAAGCCTTTTTTTTTGTGAATGCCGCTTAGTTCTTTTACAGTTTCTAAGATTTGTCCTATAAAAAGAACATAATATCCTGTTTCTGTTGGAGAAAACACAAATGTGACACATTCCTCTATTGAGTTATGAATGAAAAACAGCTTTAACCTCAGAGACCTGTGTTAAGATGGTATTTTTCTCAGATTAACTTTCTTTGACCAAAACCTTATTGAATTCTGATGGCACCTGAGTGGGACTTAAATATTGATCCTAGAGCTCAGGACCCATAAGAACTGTGCTTAGGACCCGAGACGAGTCCAAATATTCATTTAGCTTAGTATCAGGACCCTTAACTGAATCTCTCCTGCTCCTCAATATGTTTTGATTAAAAACAGTTACCATGAAAAACAAACCAAAATGTTATTTTCCAAGGGTAAGGAAAAACTACAGCTTGATTCACGTATCCTGCTTGCATCGCATTTGGGTTTGGGGCAAAAGTACTGACATTTCAGTTTCTCTTCTTGGAAAGCAGATCTCTGTCTCAGGTCACTGCTGGCGCATCAAGCAAAACTAACATAAAACTAAATCAACCTAAAAAGAAGATAGAGAAGGATAAGAAACAAGCTATAAAAGTGCCTCGTAAAACTGCTGTGTGGAGGCAATGACCATAGGTTTCTACTTTAAAAGCACAAAAGTGGGCAGTTTCAAACTAAGCTAAACTTGAAGGCAAAGAGCAGGTTTGAAATATGAATTTAAGTAAAACTGGGAAGTTAAAGACTTTGAAGCTAAAGATAAAATATTTCAGCGTGACTCAGCTTTAGTCATTTTCTTTTAAGTTTGTATTTCTCAGCTGATTTTTAGTGCCCCCATCATGTGTCTCCTATTTCAACTTAGAGGTCAAAGCAAGTAAAGAACCACAGCAGCCTACAGGCCCGGTATGTTTACTGTGCAAGGGAAAACCCATTTCTCCTCTAACTGATTACTCAAGGCCATTTGGGACCTTTACTTTGGACCAAATACCTTTTTGTTTTGGGATGCTGTTCAGCGTGCTGTTAACCCTAACCCTGGGCCTTAAAAATTTGAAATGAAGCATTTAAAGAAAACTTAAAATACAAATACAGACATACATCTCTGAATTAAGTTTCTCTTGGCCATAAGTTAGTATATTTATGGCAAATAAAATCACAACTTGAAATTTTTTAATTTAGTAATCATTAGAATAAATGTTTTCTGCAACAATTTGCATTTTCTTTAATAAATACATCAAAGCTTTTGTTGTACAAAAAGGGTGTAAAATTAAGCAAAACTCCATGTTATATACCTTGGTGTAATTGCAACAGATCAGCACTTTTCAGTCCAGGGAACAAATATTTTTCTAATTTGTCTTGCAAACGCACACATTTTAAAATTCAGTAAAACAAATTTAATCTATTTTTGCTTATAAAATTTGTGGTTAGTATTGAACTGAAAGGAGATCTGGTTTGATTTTGTTTGTTAATATCCGAGTATAGATAGACCAAAGTGGGGGGCATGTATGGAGTAAGACAACTGTCAATAAAAACATATGCTTAAGTATTTGAATTTAAAATGCAAGTCAATAAACAGGAATACATTTGTACTTTGTGTCCCGTGTCAACTCATGCATACATGAAATCAGATGTTTCATATGTGAAAACAACAGTTTAGAAGTTAAAAATACAAGTAAAAAAGTTAAACCTTTACAAAACTAATATAAAAATACTAAAAAAAATATATATAAAAATACTATAAATTACAAGTTTACAAGCACACAATTTCTGATGAAGTTGTTGCACTCCATACCAGCTGGTGGCAGTCATGCACCTGAATGTTTCCATATTCTTTTTAATGAGAAGAAGACAAAAAAAGAAATGT
Organism: Jordanella pulchra; assembly: GCA_034780135.1. NCBI lineage: Eukaryota > Metazoa > Chordata > Actinopteri > Cyprinodontiformes > Cyprinodontidae > Jordanella > Jordanella pulchra. The sequence continues at coordinate 14,928 of JAUZNJ010019543.1, read as the reverse complement.
TATACTACACATGTATAAAAAATTTCAGCAAAGATAAATAGTTAATCATTATGGCTTTGTTTTTGTCTTATTCCTATTTGATGCAGGTTTGTGAAAATCCTTCAGATACATTACCAAAGCCAACTGGTAAGGATTAAACAGCTTCACTAGCATATGCAGATTCCCACTTTTATATTTGGGATTTGTATTGATAAATTTGTGATTCTTACCCTTTAAATGTATTATTTTTACTTATTTCTAAGTTTTACTTGTAATTAGGCAAAGGGGGGCATGGCAGAAGTTAATTGAATAAATGACCCTATTTGAGTTTTTTTAATGAATCGATAGAGATGTTGGATTCTGTTGGATTACAGTTAAATAAACAATTATACTAAATAATCAAACAATTGCACTTAAATGATAGCAGTTTTCACTGATAATATAAATCAATGATGCTTAAAAAAATAAAAATCATAATTACTTTGGAATCGGGTTGATGACAGATAATCCAGTATACATTCTGAACATATTTTCCCAGCCTACACCTGACTCCCTCATTCAAGTTTGACATTGGGTTAAAATACAGCATTAGAAAGTACTTCAGAACCATAAAGAAGTCAAAGGAATGAGGAACCGAGGTTTAGTGAACAAACACTGACTGGTGTAATTTATCCCTTCACAACAAAGTTTACAGAAGGGTCATTAGACCTACCTAACACAACTAACATCTTGTTTCTTTACATCATAAACTTTTCTTATCTATGCAACGATTCACATCTACGTATTTCTTTACAGTGGAGAAAACCTATATGATGCAAAGAATACTTAAAATAGTTTTGTTGACAGTAATGCAGGAAGCTAAGAAAAAACTAAAACAAAAAAAAATCTAAGCTAAACTGATGGATCAAATCAGACAGGCAGACTGACAGTAATTCCTAATCCAGATCATCTTAAGAGTCACCAAAAACATTTTGGGTTCACCTTGCAGATATTTTCTCCTCCTTCTCTCTGCCACTCTATATGTTTGGGGCTGCTGTTGACCTCCTGACCTTTGACCAAAGAGGTAACCTCAGAACTTCGGGAAGAGTGACTTTGGCCCACTTATAATCTTCAGACACAACTCAAGAATCATGCTGTTTTATATTCAATAACACATCCTATTAGGATAGGAGACTTTTTGAACAATAATTTTGCACCTGGAAAACAAAACCTGGGCAATTAAAAGATAAAATAATCTATGACAATAATCAGCATCAAAAAAGTATTTGAATACATATCACCATAAATCTTTGAATCAATAAGCAGGAAAAATCACACAACAGTGTGAGACGCATTGAACACTGACATGAACGCTGCAGTGACTTTTTTGTTCTGTCTGATTTTTCCAGATGAAATGGCAACAATCAACAGCAGACCACTGATCATCTTGATGTGAGGAAAGCTCCCTTAAAAGGATTGTATTGAGAGAACTGAGTGCTTAAAGAAAACAACTCTAAGACCTGAAAGCGGCCTCCCATCTTTGACCTCTGCCCACACAAAACACCACCAGCCGCCATTCTTCACGCCAATTCATAACCTTAATCCTCAGTGCGCTGGGTTCTTTCAGAGCTACATGAGGCCGAACTGACAAAATGAGAGCAGATTACTGAGAGGAGTGTGAAACCAGTGGGAAAGGTCACAGTCATGCAATATAAGGTGTTTTGAACTAATAGGGTTTGAAATCCATAACGATAGACAGTGTCTTAAGGAGGCAAAGAGAGCAGACCACTTTGTTGTCAATGTCGAAAAATGTATTATAAAGGGTTTTAAAATAAGTTTTGAATATTTTAACAGCAGAGATAGTTACATGTTAATATGGTATTTTTCAAGTCCACATCAAGCCCCTCAATCCAGAAATGGACACTCGATGCATTTCACCACATTTGTCTAAAAAGCTGCTTTGCTTCAGGTCATTAATTCAGATCATGCAGTTTTTTTCTTATGCCTCATTAAAAATGTATTTTTGTTGAAAAGTTAAATTTAACTTGTATAAATGTGTAGAGTGAAGAGTTGAAAAAAACTGAACATAAAATACTATATAATTTGATATAAATATAAATCTATGTTAAAAAAAAAAAAAAAAAAGTATAAATATATTAAACATTAGTCAACGGCTGTGCCCAAACATCCGACCTAACCCCTAAAACCCTCCATCATTATAGAGAGCAGAGACTATATAGTGGACTTTATAGTGAACTCAGTTAACTGACTGTTCAGACAGATGATCACTACTTTTTGCTCCCTGTTGGTGACATAACTCTGCCTCCACGCATGGTGCCTGCGCCATCTTTGTTCATTCTCTCTGCCATAACAAATCCTGCATCATATGATAAATCTGCTTTTCTAGTGACCATAGATGATCACTGCTTTTCAAGGTGCATTGTGGGAAATTTCGAGTCCACTGCTTTTTTATTGACTAGACTTTCGGGCACTCTAAAATGGGATAATCATTATACAGTGCTCTATATAGAGATTAGGGCGGACGTTTGGACAGAGCCCCCGTGAATTTCCAAAACAAGTCCAACAGGAAATGCTTTTATTTTGAACAAAAAACAGTGCCTTCATAATGCAGCAGTTGTCTTTTATTTATACCAATTTTTAAAGACTGGAGGTTTATCATGTTTGTACTCTGAGTCCCATCAGTATAGTATTTTATTGGTCAACGTTTTAACCATTTGATCCCGAGTAGAGTAGGCCTAAACATGTTTCAACGTGGGCTATATTAATCAAAGATCATTATAGAGAGTAAATGACAGGGAAACTCACTGAATGAACAGAACAAACAGTAGTTTCAGTAAAAAAAGAGCCAAAAATATTCCTCTTAGCCAAAATTTCTGTTGGTACTGTAATGATACCATCTTAGGTACAGAATAAGATGCCAGAAAAAAAACAAACAAGAAAACTTTTTTCCCCATCAAGCCTGAAGTCTTTAATGGGTGAGTCTAAGTAAAGTCTGAAGTTTGTTTTTGCAAGTTAAATTTGACACAAGGCCAAGCCTAAAGCTTGAGTCAACATTTCTGTTTGACAATGTTTAATAGGCAAATTACTGCAAAGTGACTGTTTTCTTAGCCAACGTTATTGTTATTGCTTTATCCATGAGTCTAAAGCAATACCACCTATTTTCTTACCAACACTCTCCTCTAAAGCCAATCCTGTCCAAAACACCTCCTTTAGAGAGCAAAAATAAATCTAGATTCTTTTTACTCCCAGTCTGCTGTTCATGTCTATGTCTTTGACAACTGGATTAACTGAAGGAAAAAAACCTTTGGTTTGAATGATCAAAATAACCTAGATCTCATGTACTTACATGCAGATTTTAGATCATGAAACCAGGTTTAACTTTTAGGCAGATTTTGTGCTACAATATGCATTGCTGGTCCACTGAGCAAAATACTACATGGTCTCTTAACATTTAGTTTACATTCTCTTTCACTAAGTGTTTTACCTTCTTTTGTTACTGTACAAGTCATCACTTTGAAGAGGACAAAGCAGTCAAACAAGCGCAAATGGATCCAACTCATGAAGCCCACAGCAGGGTCCTGCTCCAAGTCAAACAGCTCAGTGAAGACAGATTACAGTTACTCGTCATCTTGGTTTCATCTGTACTACTGTCTCTCTTTGGTCTTTCTGCCTAAGCACGGTCAAAAGTAGAGAAATACCAAAGGTGTGGCTTTTTAATTGTTAATATCCAAGGTATATCAGCAAAGAACCTTTTTGCCTTTTCCAATTTCGGTCCTTCCATGTGTCTGTTTGGATATTTTTCTAAATAGTAATCATACTACTTTCTGTAAAAGATAACAACTTGCTATGATTTTGATCCAAGGTGACATGTTTTCTTAGTCCATTCTGTTCTTCTCCCTTTCCATGAACCACATGCTCTGAAATGCAATTCCACCTCCATGGTGGTCCATCCTTTTAAAAAGTAGTTCATTGGAGATCTTTATACCTTCTCCTCTTGTGATTCTGTCAACAATGCATATCTGAAATCTGCACCGTCTTGATTTTTTTAAAATGGACCCAAGAAAAGGTATTGAATGATTAATTGCATGGATTGTGAATAAATCCTACACACTAATACAGTTATTATAAAGACTCCTGGAGGTTTGCTGTGCATTGGCTTTCCATTACAGGATGGTATCAAGCACAGCAAAAGGTCCCTGGTAGATAAAAGCTAATATATATCCAAAATATGCAAAGCTTCTGACAGTAAGAGAAACAATCTTAGTCTGTTGGGGGGAACCCCAATGTTGAGATGTCTGGCTTTTAAAAAAGTAGTTCAAACAAGATCATCCCTCCAAAATTAACACTGGATCCTGCTTCCTGACCAGCTGTTTGGATATTTGAGGTATTATCTTATTAAGTCAGGGAAGTTCAACGGGCTCATGCAAGGATGCGGTTTTCATTAACATGAGATTGTTATTTTGAATTTCATTAGATATTATTTAACTTGGTTATGGTTTAAATGATTATTTTAAATAAACAAAGACTTTAAAATTAAAATTTTGCCTGTCAGACCTGTTTTAGCCAAAGTCTGAATCAAGAAATAAACTGAGACAGTATTTCTAAACAAAATGAATGTTTATCCTCTTGTCCTGGCCCAGAGGACGTTCTTTCTGAACTACTATTTATAACTGACCCTTGTATTAACTATCATTTAGGAAACAAGAGTGTGCATTTATGTATGTAATACTGCTGACACAATAAAATTATAAAAAAATAGATTTACTGTTTTTTTTTAAATTAAGCATCCCTTCGTGTTATAGAAAGATCTTCTTAATAAAAGTGAAAACGTGGGTTTTTTTTAAAGAAAATGGCTACAAATACTGTACATTAATTGTTAGTCAGCTGACGAGATTAGTCAACTTTAGTTAAATTAATTAATTGATAACTTGCATCCCTAATGAAAAACCCATTAAATGTTACCCGTAACTCTCCAATTGGTGGAATTTACTGCCAACCTGGAGGATTAAATTTGGTTCAACAGACCGAAAACATCTCTCCAGGCTTACACGAAGCAGCCTTTGGATAACATTGGTCAGAGATCACTGATCACTGATTCTGTTAAGACATAAAGAATTCCTATAGATATGTTAGAAATTTAACCCTATAGAGATTAAAGAATCCCTTTCAAAATAATTCTATCATTAAAAAGTGCTACAAAACAGTATAAACTGTTGGCACTGCTGGAAAATTCCCAAAAAAAGCCTTTACTGGTGACACAGGAGGTCTGATTTACAAATACATTTCCTCTGAATGCCTGTGTTTTTATGATATTTTTGGACATACAGATAGTGAGAATTTATTTTACAAAACTGAACACAACAACTCTTCAGGTTGCGGGGCTAACTCTTCCCTTTGACACCGGTGTTCTGAAATAATATAATTCTGACTAGAGTTTCAAAGTTTATATTATTTGGTCACAAAAACAAAGCGCAACTTTTCCATAAACCAGACACAGCAGACTAGTGTGAAATGTTAAGCAAAGAGCAGCACAATGCTTTGTTACGGTTCAGACAGTCTTTCCTCCAGCAACGTTTGGCCAGCTCCCCTTCAAGGAATCCAACATGAATTCAGCTGTGTTTTAAGAGTGGGCTGTAGGAAAATGTGAGCCCACTGCAAATGTAAAAACTGAAGCAGAACTAGGCCTTTCAACATAGAAATGACCCAAATCATGCTAGTTTATCCACAGAGGATTGGCTAAGAAATAAGAAACGGAAAGTCCCGGGCCGAGTCAGGCCCAAATCTTGATCTCACTAAGGTTCTGAGGCGTTACGTGAAAAAGGCTGAAGACAAAGGAAGCTCCTTAAATATCACAAAGCTACAGAGATGACAAGGAAAAGTCAAGTTTAGAGATAAATATGTGACTATTTTTAGATGAAAAGATAATAAATTTTCTCAGTTTAAACTCTAAACTTAATGTTTTATGCTCATCATATTTTTGGCACAACCTGATGCAGATCATGCAACGGGTAGAGATCTAAGCAGAATGCCTGAAGTGCACACAGATACTCACAGAATCTCCATGCAGACTAATTTGTAAGGTTATATGAGGTATAAAACCACAGACTAGAAAGAGGAAAGACAGTCCAGTTTTATTGCAATAAGACTGCTGGTCCCCCTTTTATTCTTCCTTTCCTACATTCTAGTAATTTAACTGTCTTCGCTGGAAAGAGGAGAGGTCCTCTATCGTGATTCATGTTAAAACCACAGATTTCATTAAATTTTATTGGTATTTCTATGTGATAGACAAATACAAAGCAGCACATACTTGTTAATGGGAAGGTAGAATGTACTTATATGATTTTCACAAAGTTTTACAGAGAGAAGTCTTCAGAGTGTGACATTCATTTATGTTCACCCCATCTTATCTAAGGATTATAGACCAATAGGGCCATGTTAAAAAATTAATTTTCCAATTGCAAATTAATGCTTATATTATTTTTGAAGACTCGTTCATACAACCAAAGATCATTAAAAAAGTAAAGTCCTTACAGCTGCCATTAACTACTATAACTTTAATAATTTACCACTGAATTCTGATTGTCACTAGTATCAATATGTTGCATTGCTACTCAGCCATATAATTCCGGTAATTGATTAAAAATGTTTTTAATACCAACAATCCAATTTCAAACAGGCCCAGTAAAGAACCAATTCTAAACTTTGAGAAGTGGAATCAATCAGACTATTTGAAATTTGAATCAATAACCAGCCTTGAAAACCGAGGGATATACCTCATCAGGGTAAGGTTATATTTATTCCCCCAGCTAATAATGGATAGGACTAGACACACGGGGGACAGATACATTTGTAGCTGCACAGATTTCTTTCCTGCAAGGAAGACAGAAGTTATCAGTCAAAAAGGAAGCCGTAGATAGTCCAGTCTGCAGTTTACTACAAGGGATAAAAAAATTCATGTCCAATAACGCGTGACAGTGGCATGAAAAGAATATCTGCTGTGTAAAAGCTGACACATTACTGTCACATCAGGAAGTACTGTGGTTGCAGCAAGATGCTATGGGGCAGTATTTTATCAAGGCCTGCATGGTACTCCGTATCAAGGGCAGAGATAGTCTAATAGTTTATTGGAACGCAGAGTTTGCATAAATTGGGTTAAAAAATATAGTATCTAGGCATGTAAGGAACACAAACTGCTGGTCGATAAATTGTCCTAGAAATTATTTCTCTAAACCAGGCATCCCCAAACTCTGTCCTCAAGGGCCGGTGTCCCGCAGCTTTTAGAAGTATCCCTGCTTCATCACAGCTGATTTCCATCGATCGGTGATTAACAGCCTTTTCCTGAACTGCAGTCATCAGAATCAGCTGTGCTGAAACAGGGAAACCTCTAAAAGCTGCAGGACAGCGGCCCTCGAGGACCGACTTTAGGGATGAATGCTCTAACCAATCGTATAGCATTCTGTTTGTGCCAGAGAGTTCCCACACTGCAGCAGTGGCTTTCAGCTTTTAAACCAATGCATCTCTGTTTTTTAAAATCTCAACAAGCATATCTCGGGCTCGTGATTCACGAAGCTTTCAAACCAGACTTGCTATGCTAAGGTAATGATAAGGAAATAGGTTAGTGCAGATGGACTCTATTAAGAAAAGAGGGAGATACAAATAAAATCCCAAAACAAACAAGCATGCAAACATAAATGAGCCCATTTGACTGATTCATTAACTGAGAAAAGCCAAATAGTTTCCTCATAAATATAAATTGCCATAGTTAAAGTTAAGTTCCCTGTGATTATTCTTTACTTTTTAATCATTGGTCTTATTCCCCTTTAGCTTAATTTAAGCTCTTTTCTAGTTTAATGCTGCCTTCACGTGGCCTGGTAAAGATGATCCTTTCCACTTGTAAAGTGGAAATTCCTTGCAAATTGTGTTCAAGTGGTTTTGTTGTGGTAGAGAAGAGAAACATGTTGAATCTAAAGGTTATCCTGACCTGCTACTGGGAAAGACAGTAATAGACTTCCTAATACGTCTGCTACAGGAAGAAGAGGAAGAAGAGGATGCATCAAATGCATCGACTGACTGCTAGCGAACATCTGATGACATCAAACAATAAAAATCATTTAAAATAACAATACAAGTTTAAATGGGCATATATTTTTTTAAAATATATACATCACAGCATTGTGTGGCTACTAACACACCAGGAGAGAACGCTTATCGATGCAGTATTTGTCGCACAGAATCCTTCCACTGCGACTTCTGTTGCAACCAATTTATTCATTAAATCTGCAAGAAACCATCTCTGCTTCTGTACCTGCATTTGGTTCTTCTACAAACCTCCAGTAACCCAGATGCTGCCTCACATTAGTTCATAAAAATTTTGTTTTTATAAAGATGCCTTAAAGCAGAAACCTTAAACATTAAAGCTTCAATTCCAATGACCAACCAATACAGAAGCATGATAAAACTCAGCAAAAACACCGTGTCTGACAGAAATCTCCTTCCTGCTGCAGCTTCAGCTGATGCCAACTCTGACATTATAAAAGAAACCAAGCATACAATAAACTCAGGAAAGAGACAACTGCTTTATACAAACTGACGAGTAAAAAAAAACAACCTAAAACAATCATGAGATCCAGACAGTTGGGGAAAAAGTCTTGTATTGGCTCAGCACAATGACTGAATCTAGCCCATAATCCAACACACCATCCATCTTTAAGCACACCTAATCCCTCTCTATTATTGTTCAATCAGGATAGAAAAGCTGAAAGAAAAAAAGACAGGGTGTGGGTATTTTTTAACTACCTAGTCATGCAAATTAATGTCACTTCAAAATGAAACATTACCACCAGAACCACTTCTCATCCTCCTCTACTGTTATGCCTTACACCCTCCTTTCTTTATGCAGTCTGTCTTCCTAAAGTGACAATCCTGTCTTGAACCAGATTCCGTTGTATAATGAGGTTTCAGCATGTTGCTTGGATGTCCTCTTCTTTACACCAGCGAGAGCCACTTCCAGTCATTGGCCTCAGAAAACCATAAACCAGCCCCCACCTCATTCCACTGCAGCCCACTGAAGACATCCGTACACACAAACTAAACTTTCCCTATGAAGCTTTTCCAATCTCTGGGAAGCGGATAACTGTAGAGAATTCAAGACGACTGGCTGGTCTTCATTTTGGTCAACATGCTGAGACAAAGTACATGGAAACATGGAATCTTTGACCCCAGCCAACCTGCAGGTGGCAAAACAAAGCAATGGGAGGAAGTGAGACAATGGTTTTTTTTTAATCTGTCTTCCATAGTGGCAGTGAGTTGAAAGAGAGACACGCCAATGGCTGTCCAGGTTTCTCTGAGTGAACTTGGGGTGAGAACCATCAGGAAAAGGTCTGTTCCAGTCCAAATGCCCTTCAAAAGGAATAAGAAAAGCAGACCTGATGAACCCAGCGGGTTTCACAGATGAGATTCAGACTTCTGCAGCCAGCCTTTCCACTCATCCGCTCTCTCCCTCACATGCATGCGGACATTTGAGGCTCGCCAGTGACGTTTGGTGTGGGATGTAATGTGACATTCATAGGAAACTGGTCATTCCTTAAGTAAAAACTGAGCAAAGACTGCTTGAGTGCTTCTTTGTGTCTGCAGTAGTGGTTTGACTATGCATCCAAGGAACGACAGCCTTAGCCAGACACAAGTAACTATTGTGCTTTTATAAGAAAACATTGCCTGATGGTGACTATAGCAGGCAAAGTGAGTCTTTTGTTCATTTTTAGCACTAAATCTTTGGTAAGCATATAAGGCCTATGACATTTTTGGTGACAGTCAGACAGAAATAGGAATTTCTAAGATTGTCTGAGGTGGCAGTAAGTTAGCTGCCATTGTTCTCTATGAAGCAGATGGAAAAGTGCTTGTAGAGTATCAAATTATTCCCTGTCTACAGCTTAGGGGATAACTCATATACTAGATGACACCAAGCAAAAAGGTAACCAAAAAAACCCAACATTTTACAATACACCAAAGGTAAATGTGAATGGCCCCACATGTTTCTGTTCTAAAGGGCACTTAAGTAGGTTACAATATGTCCTTTAAATTTACAATGGTGCTAAAGAACTATGTGGAACACAGACGGTTTAAAAACCTGAACCAGACTAATGGAGAAAGTCTACGTCTAAAACCAATAAACTAATAATCTACTCTACTATTTTATTTATTCTTGAAGTTGTTTCTCAACTGATTCAATCATTCATCTTAGTTTTTTCTCCATTCAGTCCTCATATTTGCGAAGGGATGAGATGCCCTTTTAAACAAATGACAAGTTTGTAAGAGTGTTTGTTCTGAAATTTCAGGCAGTATTAAGTGAATCAGTCAAGAGGATGAAGCTCATCTCTAGACTGAGAGAGATTTATGATTTATTCAAATCAGAAAGTCATTTGGCCTGGAATAAAACTCACGTTTTTTTGTTTTTTTTCCAAATTGGTCGGGTTTGTATATAAATGTAACTTTTTTTGAAAGTGGACAATAACTCACTGAAAAGCCACAAGAGTGATGATTGTTGCTCCTCTGAGGTAGAAATGACTACAGCAGGACAGATAATACTATGCTGATATTAGTACTGAAAAACCTTTTTAAACTGAGTAGCTCATTTAATCTAAGTTTCCAAACTTTTTAATTTTGTGAGTGCACTAGAAAGCATGTCCTACACCACTAGCTGGCAGCAGTGTTGCTTAGCAACATACAGCATACAAGGTATGATTTTGATGTATTTCTATGTTAACTTCTAGGGTGGCTTGCTGAGGCTAAAGAAACACCTGGCATTCTTTTGGTTTGACCAAAGGACAGTTTCTATTCACACCTGAAGCAAACCTCACCAGATTCCATTTGAAAGCAAGCTGAGATCTACTTTTTGACGAGGTTGTTTGATCCAAACTGGAGTTTGTTGGTTTTAATCACACCGGCAGGGTTTGGCAGAGTTGGATTTAGCATTTTTTAATCAAAGGCTTAGAATTTTATCAAGGAGAAATGCAGGCTGAACAATATATCTACAAAGCGAACATGTGAAGGAACACGTCTCTCTTCTATAAGGGGGGAGGTGGTTGAGGATGGGATGATAGTAAAGCGATAAACATGATAGACAAAGCCGTGCTTTGCAGTAAGCACATTAGATCAGGACTGAGTGCAACCACAAGCACCTGTTTATACTGCAAGTGATGCTAACAGCACAAAGTGCTTCCCAGCACTGATTGTTGAATACACCAAAAACAGAGAACTACATCATAGTTAGTGTTCACTTCATTGAAGCAAAGTGGCAGGAAGTCTGAGAGTATGTCAGATCAATATACCGTGTCTAATTAAAATACTTTTACAGCTTTGTATAATGGAAATTATGTGTAACATATCACATTTATCTTTTTCAGTAACATAAGTATTAGTATTTAAGCAGCAGCTGGCAAGATAGATAGTTAAGATATAATGATGTACTTTTTTTTTTTTAATTTAGCACATTGTAAAAATGTAGCCCATCATGTTACAGAAATATAATCTTGATAAAAGAGAAAACTCTGGTTTTTAAGAAAAAATAAATCAAATCAAATAATCTTTAGTTAATCGATGAGATCAATCAACTTTAGATTCATTCGCTTATCAGTAATTTTTATCCATAAATGGAATAAAAGTAAAGAAGGCTGTTGTACATTTAAAAGCTGAGACAAAATACCATATTTTTAATTATATCCTTTTCCTAAAAAAGAAACTAACAAAATATTCTAACACTGCACATAAAAGTATCTGTAGCTGAATAAATAAAAAATGTACTACACCCAAAATTACTTTAATGAATTGAAACTCCAGTATGACTCAAGTCATGTCCAGTTCTTCTGCTTAAAGCTGAACCAGTGCCCATTTAAGCTGGGGCTCAACATGGCTTTTATCCATTTCCATTAAAAAAATCAAAGAGTTGTTTTTTTCTAATACATCTATTGCTTATTTTTTGTTTCTGTAAGCAAACAGTTTTACGAGTGGAATGACACCTAAAGTCTCTTCATACAGTATGTTATAAGTATGTATATCATTTAAAGTGTATATCCATTAAATCATTGGGTCTAGTTGGATAAATGCCATGAAAGCTTCAATCTGCTTCTGAAAATGACATTAATTTATGTGATCCTGTCATCCCAAAACAATCTCAAAGTAGTCCACTGCTTTCTTCATAGTCTGTGAATATCCCCACTGGGCTTGATGAATTACTCACATGGTGTCACATTAGAGACCTTTTAAAATGCAGTGTTCTTAAGTTGCCTGTCTCTGGCAACCTCATTCCTATTGAGGCCATTTTTGACAAATGTATCAGCTACTTTGAAGATCAAACTCGAGTGTTATTTACTTAACATTTGCAATGGTCACTTTATGATTCTTGGCAAAATCTGTGTGGCCATGAATATTTTCATTAAAAAGAGAAGAAATAAAACAAAAATAAACTGGACAGTTCATTGAAAAACTTCGAGTTTTGTTACTGATGGATTTTCATTTTTACCCATTTTTGATTTTTTAAAATCTTTTGTCTGGTATTTTTATACCATTAACATTAAAAGTAATTGTAAAGTACATATTTTTTCAAGCTTTCAAACATATACTTTTTCAGATAGACTTGTAAAGGTTTTTTTAATGTTGTGCAGTTCAACTCTGAGTCACCCCAGTGTTGAAATATGAAACTCCTTTCTACTGATAAGAGCAAAGTCAATATAGTGTTCATAAATCACAGCTTTTATTTTTGTCCTTTCTTAAAACATCCTGGTAAAAAAAATGTGAGATTTAGCAGCAATAAGTTTTCTGTGCTCGTCAGCTGAAAGAGCTTTGTTTTCTTGAATTGTGTGTAAAGAAATAAAAAGTACAGTTTGCCAGATCCAGCTGGGAGCCATATCTGTGGCTGAGGGGCTGAAAATGTATCGTTCTTTGCCCAAAGTTCAAATTCAATATGGTTTCCATGACTACAATATGAGAACAGGGTTGTAGTAATATTGATAATGGGTTTTATTTGGTGTGTATTAGTAAAGATGTGCTGTTAAAGTCTAAATGCATGTAATGGAGAACATTCAGCATTCTTGGGTCTGTATTACAGATGGTGGTTAACCTGGTCTCTGACAACAACAATTAGCAAATCCTCAAGTTTTCTAACTTGAAACAGAAACCTACTTAATTTGGCTATGATGTCATTATAATATCTGAGATCTTCCAAGGCAAATGAGGCACAGCATTAGTGCTGATATCATCCTATCCAGGAGACTAGTAAGGCCCTGGATGACTTTCCTTTGACTCTTTTTGAAGTATTTTTATTATGTGAGACCTGACGTCCCGTCCTGTCCCCCTTTCCAGGAGGGTTGGACATTTACTGCGATTTCAGGCTTCATCTACTTCTAGGTATACATTTTGTTTCTTTTTTAAACACATGGAAAATCTGATGAAATTGGTAATAAAAAAAACACTGCAACAAAATGGGTTCTTTTTTTCGATGCCAAAAAGCCCACATCTCCTAAATGTGTCCGACAATGAACAGTCTGTTTGTAGAAGATTTTGCTAAAAAGGTTTTACAGATCGAGATGTTACCAAAGGAATAAGTAGACATGATGTCTTTACTTAACATATCTAAATTTATTGATTAGGTAGCCTAAAGCTATGGGATAGCCAAGGAAGGGAAAGGACAAATCTGACAGTTGTTGTGATACTTTAATGTATTTATTATGATCACTTCCCACCCATCCAGGGGACACTATTATAATGTTGGGAGTTTTAATGTATTTATTATCCACCCTGGTAGGAGTGGTAAATATGTCATTAACTCAAATATTACTCGGACTGTCATATACTGTTTATTAACACATGCCCTAATGACTAGAACAATAACTTAAAGTGTGAATAGAGCTCAAATCGTGGTCAAAGAAATAATTCTGCACATATATAGAATAAATTCACCACAACTTACGTTTAAAATATAAGTTAATTAACAAATCATTCAGCTCCAAGTCAAATTTATTTCAGTTTAACACTCTTGACTACAAACTAATGAAACTCAACTAAAATTAAGCTACTATTTACAAAGAAGAAGGAAAAACATGCTTGAAAACCAGAATCAATGAAACGATAAAACAGTTTAGTGTGGATTTGATGTTTGAGAACCAAAGTTTATCTTGACGAATACAGAATATGATCAAATTAGCTCTTGGCTAATTTAGAGCAACTGGAATGTTTTCCAACCAGTTCATAATTCAAATCCAAAAGGTGAATAAAACATTATTCGGCCAAATAATGTTTTATTAAATGGTTTGCTTAATCAGACATAAATAACCTTTAGTTAACTAAATCTTAATCTTCTTTGAATAAGTTAGCAGTAAGCAGAAATGAGGATTCCATTAAATGACTTTTGGTCATAATTCGGTAAACAAAATGTAATGAGCAAATGGCAGAACACGTGAAACGTTGACATCATATAAAGTTTGCTTTAACTTTATAACAACTCAAAACATGTCACTGTAGCATGGTCACCATGCGGTCCATCTTGTTAGCTTTGTTTTTACTCAACAGTAAACATATTAAATGATTAAATCATCAAAAAACTTGTTATTTAAGTTAGAATCACTGTCCCAACTCCTTGTGTCAGACCTGTTACCTCTCCAAATGCTTTTTAGAAGCTTGTTTTCTCCAGCAGGTTGCAGTTAGCATAGCAGGCCCACAGCAGAGAAACATGCAGAGACAACATGGACAGTCGTCTTCTATGTCCCCAATTTTACATCATGGATTCATGGCACTACACAGTGTAACATCCTAAGACAACTCTATTATAAAATTTATCGTCGTCTTGTTTGTACACTGTTTTCTCAATGCACACACATACACACACACACACTCTTCTGAAACGCAGGCTTTCAGTCTGATCTCTCATGGCTCCAATGGGAAGTCAGCCAGCAGTTT
>JAUZNJ010019532.1:3374-14606 GCA_034780135.1 Jordanella pulchra | reverse complement strand
CAGTCTAACTGATGCAGGAGAAAACAGAGATAAATATACTGTAGGTGTAACAAAGAACAAGGGGAGGGGAAGAAAAGAAACCAAAGGAGGCCGATATAGGTCACCTGGGGGCGTTGATTGTGGTAAGGAAGATCCTGATGGATCGTTAACTCCCTCGACAGAGTGGTTTCGGTCAAATGCCTCTTTAAAGTGTGAGTCAGTTGAGGGCAGGTGTGAGAGGAATCTGCGTGGTAGGTTTCCTAAAAGTGCTTTGTATGTGGGTGACAAGTTATGTCTGAGACCAGCTCCTCTGTTAAGGGATGTTTTCTTCATGTTAACAAAGATGGTTTAACATCCACCTTGGTGTTCACCTGGACAACAAACTAGACTGGAGATACAACTGTGAAGCCGTCTACAAGAAGGGACAGAGCAGGCTGGACTTCCTAAGGAAGCTCAGGTCCTTTTGTGTTTGTAAAAAGATGCTGCATATTTGTGTGTGTTCTCTTCCTCCATCATCTGCTGGGGTAACAGCATCAGAGCAAATTACTGACAGTAGTAATATGGTTGAACAAACATAGTAAAAATGAAGCAGAGTAAAGCGGCTGGGTGTTAACATTCTGCAGGAGAATATCTCATGCAAGCAGTCAATAACGCATCTGTTTCTGGCAGCAGAATGAATGAAACAGCATGATATTCTTACAAATCTTCATGACTTAATGAGATTATTTTCCATCATCCTTTCTCATTCTGTTATCTGTGGGTACTCTTCAAAAGACAATCCCATAATCTTACCTGCCCACTTTGGCATGAACTGATTCTGGCTGCTTGGCTCTGGATTCCTGTTCTTGACAGAAAACTGATTTCGTGGTGGCAGAGGCTGAGGAGAGGCTAAAAGAGCACAGAAATGCTTTAGGTGGAACTGCAGTTTTACTGATATTGCAAACAAATCTTTACAGACAGGATGAATTACATTTTGGTATCGTTTAAAAGAAATAAATAGTATTCTTAAACCACAGTCAGAGTTCTTGATACATAGGAAAAGGAAATGTTTACATTTATTTTCTGCTGTGGATTAAGGCCCTGTAATATTTTAGCTTCCAGTATTAGAACCAATGCTTCCTTTGCACAGAAATATTAATTAGTGTACAGATAATATTACAACCGTCTGCAAAACAGACAAGTGAAACTCTCTGAACCTTTTATTCTAATCTGTATGTGTGACACGTCACGTTTAACGCCCACATGAAGAGGATTTTGTTAAAAGAAAAGTGCAAAGTTCAGGTAAGAGTTGGTTATGAGTAGGTATGTAAAATACAAACATTTATTTTGTGAATTTGAATATCTAAACACATCCTATTGCTTTCAAAGCTGTTTCTTCTTGAATCCCTTCTAAAATAAGTCTCACTTTGGGCTGAATTTTCTGCTCTCAAATTCTGCAAATAACAAAATAATGCATCAAAAAAGAGACAATTCATATCTGCAGTTTAATAAATTTTTTAATGTTTGATGGCTTTCATGATAAAAACCCAACATTCGATCCTAAGAGTCCCACAATAAGGGCAAAGACTCGAACCTCGACACCACAAAGAGGCTAAATTTCAATACAAAAAGTCATTTAAATCTATAAACTGTATGTCTGCAGATGTCACCATGTCGGCTTCCACTGTTAATCTTTAGGTTAGTTCATTTGTTAAAATGACTCATTTTAAATAATGACACTTTCAGTAAAGAGAAGAATGTGGTTTTTGGTTTTTTGGTCAAATATTTGATCTGCTTTTGTTTGCTGAATCAATTAATCTCTGATTGACATCATAGTCTCTAGATGAAAGTTGTAGACCTGCATTTATCTTAATAATTTAATCCTGGGTTGACGTTATTAACCTGAGTGGAGCCTGGGCTTTGTTGAATAGATGATGGTTGAGTCTGCATTTATCGCTTGTCTTGGAATTTCTGAAATCAGCTTTAATGAAACGGGTCCTGGAGTGAACCATAATCCTCTAAACTGAAGACATTTGCCAAACTGTTTTTTGATAAACAATTAAAGGACATTTCCCTCAAGATGAATGAGTTCAGCAAAAGGAACTTGTCAATTATTTTTGTAAAATTTATCAATGAACACTTTTGATTATGTTTTTTGGGGAGTTTTTGGATTGAATGGAAGCTGACTTTATTTTTATTCAAATGACCAACTAAATGTATTATTTTATATTTTAGTTGGCCGATGAGAATTGCTTTTCATGCCTTTATACCTTAAGGACAATATTTTTTTTTCCTCAATAGAAAATCTTACAAAAGATCCCCATGATGTGTCTGTGAAAAAAAAATGCAACTTAAGGTGCTAAATTTTACAGCATGTATGGGGCTGGATATAATCCACATAAATCATTTCTGTGCAGAAGACAACATTTTCCACCAGACTGTTTAATACCAAAATTACAAAAGTGTCAAATTCCCAAAGAGGTTTGCTTTTAGTGGAGGGAAAAGATATAAATATTATTTCCTTCATCTGTAAACTGTTGGCTGTTAAACTCACTGTTGACCTTTAACCTTAAAACCAAAGCTTTGTTTATGATGCAGTATTAGCCTGTGATCTTACGGAGAAAATCTTTTAAAGATAAAACCTCATATTGGAAAACCTTATTCTAGAAATCTTACCTTGCAACATTGACACAATGGCTCTGACGCCCCCAGCTGGTATCTGGTTCTCGGAACCAGAAAGATGGACCTGTGGCTGCAGCTCCTGCTGATGGACTAAATAAGACAAACATAGCATTAAATCCAACCACAGAGGAGTAACTTTATCACTGTTGGTGCTGCAATGCAATATGTCCTAAATAACAGGAAACAACATGTTGCATTTTTTACCAGTCCTTATTGTTTGTAACTTCATGAATATACTGGAGACATTTCGAAAAACTGAAAATAGTTGTAATTAAAATGAGTTCATATAGTGTTAGACATCAGAATGCTATACAGAAGGACCTGAACCACTGGGTCACACAGAACAAAATATCCACAGTGTTACTGTAATTAGAAATCGACATCCACTAGAATCCATGGAGTATAGTAACATCTAAACAATGCAAGGCGTTAGGTTCTGAAGACCAAGGTTGGACAACAATGCAAAGAAGATGTAAAGTATCACTAGGAACTGAACTAGGAACTGAACTAGGAACTGGGGGAGCACACGTGTCGTCAGTTTGACATTAACATGGACTGAGAAGGTGGTGATCAAAAAACCCAGCCCTTCAAACTGGGCTCAAATGTATTGTCCTCGCAGTGACCAAATTATATTGGTCGATTTTATGTCAAACGACACAAAGATGGAGCCGTCGAGTCATTATGTCAAGAAGCAGGCTTTGGATGAGTCTAAGGCGACTTTTTCAAATAGTAGAGTAATTCAGGCACATTGTTGGTTAAACAACAGTTAGATGTTGAGCCAGAAATATTCTGTCATGTTCTTCAATACTTAAAGAATAGATACCTAGTATTTTCTGGTAAAAAACATGCTTTTTACACAATTTATTATAAGTAAAAGAACATGACTTAACAATAGCAATTAATTAACTGGCTGAGTAATTAAGCAAATCCAGGCTGATTAATAGGAATAACTGGAGGGACGGCTTTTCTCTGCCAATGGTATAACAAGGATCAGAGCCTTGGCTAAGCAGTAGCTCCTTCAGCACATGCAGGACAGGATATTTAAACCAAACAGCAGGGCTGCAAAAGCATCGGAGAAGGTAATGATACCTCGACTGCCTGTCAGTGGATACACAGTTTAATTAAAGGAGACTTGGCTCATCATACCTCAGTTGGAAAGTTTCAGATGGGCTCAAACTAGATTTGGACTCAAAACTGTCCGAGTTTGGAAAGAGGTAACTTTTAAACTTAAACAGAAATTCAACTTTGCTTCTAATACTGCTGTTTCTCTGACCATGGATTTTTAAAATTAAAACATGCTGATAGATTATGTTAGATACATAAAACGCTCTCCTCCAGAGGAATGTGATCAAGGTTGGGGTGTGTATAGTTTCATCCAGGTCAATTAAAAGGAGACCAGGAAGAAGAAAAGGAGGGTTTCTCACAGGAAAAAAGCAGCTTGGGACGGGGCCCACAGATCTAACTTCTTTCTCATTGCTCATATTTAATTCTGAAAATTCAAATCAGAAAATGTTCTGGATTGAACTGAGGTTTATTACCTTCCCACTTTGACTTGAAAGACTTTTGGCTGCTGCTTGGTTCTGACTTCTTAGTCTCCTTGGCAGGAAGCTGGACTGGCGGAGGCCACTGCTGCACTGGAGGATCATAATGACACAGACTACATTACATGTTTAACTTACCCTACTTTTATCCGTTATTCTCCACTAGTCTGGAAAAAACGCCAAGAAAAAAGTAAAAGTTTTGAAACTTTACGTTGTTTCAAATCGAGGTTAAGACTTGTTTGTTTAGAGTGATTTTTTACTGATTTAAACTGTTAAACATTTGAAAAAAAAATGATGCCACTGTAATTTACTTTTAACTCTGATTCTTTTGATTTTCTTATGCTTTATCTATGTACATTACTTTTTATTGTCTTAATAAATATCTTACTGTAATAAATTTGTCTTGCTTTTGTAGTAGTTGTTTTGGAGTAGTTTATTTAAAGATGGCGTTAAATAATTACGCATTTTGTCTGGAACAGTTCCCTGTTTGGTCCAGTTTATTCCATTTAAATAAAGCAGATTATGGCCTAAAATTAATCAAGCATTGGTCCATCTGACCCCCTGCTGATAGATATGATTTATTTCAGTCATATAAGTAGGTATTATAGTGAAAAGCTAAAGGTGAAATTAAGAAAACTAGTTTACATGCCTGGAAAGTCAGTACACATTTATTTAAGTCACAATCAGACAGTAACAAATTAGAGATTTTTCATCATTTGTGTAATATTCACACACTATAATAACACATAGTATTTTTAATGAACTGATGAGTTAATCTTACCATTTTCATCAGCAACAGATTCAACATTGTACTGGTCTGATCCATCTGGAACAAAACAGTTTACATTTCATTGTACGTCAGCAGCCGCTTTACTTTTATGTACAAAGTTTTAAAAAAAATAAATAAATACTAGCAGAACATTTTATAAACTTCTGCTCTCCAAAACATATCTGTGCTCAATTAGAGCAAATCTTTAAATCAAGAAATAATTATTTTACATTTTTCATATGTAGTGACAACAAGATAATACTAAACCTAACATATAGTTAAAGGTCCTTCACTGATGCTATCTCAGAGTTTAGGGAAGGATCCACTGGTTCATTCGTTCACTCTGACAGTCAGAGAAAAGCTGCACGGTCGCCTTCATACTGAAAGTGCCTCTCTGGCCATTCTTCCTCCCAAATGTAGCATGTTTGGCAGAACAACATTTTACATTAAAGAATTATTTCTAAAATAAATTTAAAAAAAATCTACAAACCGGTAAAATGAAATGTTTGGATCAGAAGCCTTTCCTGTTGTCGGCTAAGATCTTTGTTGATGTGATTTGGTTCAACAAATACTTGAGTAGCCAAAGTACCGTTTTCCATCATATCAACCTGAATGATTATCAGCATTTTTTAATTTTTTTAAGTCATTGTACTGGTTTAAACTTTGAACCTCTCATATACTTTAGTTTTATGAGAAATTCCTCACAGTACAAATAAAAGAGCAGATTGTTCCTAATTGATCTCTGTCCAACTTTACAACCTGGGCTGGTTGGAAGCAAAGTACAATTTGAAACAGTTGTTCTGGTCCTATAAACCACAGATAAACAACAAACAGAGACAGACGGTAATAGTTTACTCAGAAATATTAAACAGTTAAGTTTCAGTTTTTGCCGTTTTCATTCTCAAATGAGTTTCATCCGATTTAATAACCGACCAGCCGATGGAATATAAATCATAGTCATATAAAAACAGGCAGTTGTGAAGGTTTTACAAGGTTTTCTAGTTTAGTTTTTAAGAGTTTGTTTTAATCATTATTGCAGAAGTGAAAGCCAGGTATCCCTCGTGACAAGTATGTTTCTTTTTCTTTATAGAGTTGAGTTGTTTTCTTTGTTTGTTTGTTTTTGTTTGTGTGTTTTTTTTAACATAAGACCAATCACAGGAAATCATGTTTCCCAGTTCTAGTATTTGATAAATGGCCAAACAAAGATAAACACAAAAGCCTTCCCCACAAAATAAATGTCCATGTTTCCTCCCAGGCTGCAAAATAAATTGTCCCATAGCAAGAAACATCAGATGATTGAAATCTTGCACAGAGGCAAGACAGCAAAGAAGGAACAAGTTTTCTTCTGTTGATTTCAGAAAAATAAATGTCGGAACCTGAGACGTCACCGGCTTTCTGGCCGTCTGTGGTGACTGGTCAGCTTGGCAGGAGCACAGAAGTAGATGCATCATCTAATTTTTTTCAATGATCAGCAAGAGCTAAAACCAATCCAACAGATCAGAGATATCAAAGTATCAATCCAAGGGGTTAAACAGCCTCAAATGTACTTTTAAGTTTCTGTATAATTAGCTGGAATACAGGCGGCCTGGTGGCAGCGGTTGTTTCTACGGCATCGTCTGCTGGGAAACTGACATTTTTCAAGCCAGATTGAACAGCAAATAAATCAGGCAAGTGCGTGCCGTGAAGGGCCATAATCAAGGCGTGTCTTACGATGTCAAAGGACAAGAGGGAAGAGAGAGAGAGGAACAATAGTGCAGCGAGCACACAGCAAACTCACAACTTGTTGCAGATACACTTACTGTGTGTGTTTGGTTGCAGATGTAAATAGTATGTTTTTTACATACCAGTGCTCGGAGATTCCAAAGAACGGCCACAGACAACATGGGTCCCAGTGTTGATTCTCAAAAGTTGACTCAGGTTCAGCAGCAGCTCCTCAGGGTTGTGTTGCAGCTTGATCCACTTCTCTCCACATATTCTGATGAGGTCCTGCAAAGGTCGCTGGCGAGACGGGGAATTTGAAGCTGAAGTTTCCCATCCAGGTGTTGAAATCAGTACCAGCGAATGGTCAAAAGCTTCATCACTGAAAAGTTCAAGAATCTTACAAAGTCTCTTCTTTTGTTGGTCAGTGATGTTGTGCTGAACAACCAACAGAAACACATGAGGTCCAGGAGAGGAGAGACTCACACAATGTTCTACATGTTCTTTAAGTTTAGGTTCAGAGATGATTGGAGAAAGCAGGTCTGGAGTGTTTATCAGAACAGTTTTTGTTGTCCTAATTGTTCCAGAAACTTTGATGGAGGTGTTTGGTTCTTCAGCCCTGTCGCATGTATTTGGACCAAGTAATAAATTTGCAACTGAACTCTTGTCAGACCAGTTGTTTCCCAGAAGAATAAGCCTCATCTCAGACACTGAAAAAACAAAGGACCAAGAAAAAGTATTTTTACTTTTACCTACAAAAGGAAAAAAAACACCAACTAAGCTCTGCTTCCTGTTTTCTAAGTGTTTTACCAACAACTTTTCTCAAGAAAGCTCTGCCTGTAGTAGCATAAAAAACATTTCTCGGGTGTTTTCCTGAGGCCCTAAAACAGCAATAATCAAACTATTGTTAAAAATATGGATGAGCTGCTACAATAGAACAACAGTCCAATATCAAACCTCCAGTTCATCATTAAGATTAATGATATAGCTGCGTTGCAACAGTTTATTGCCTTCCTAACAATGATCAGCCACTTGAATGTCCCCCAGTCAGGCCTCCATGATCACCAAAGAACATCCTGGAAGGGATTCAATGCATTCAATGAGATATGGTAAATGATACATATGATATGGGATCAATAAAGCAGACTGGGAAAGAACCACAGTCGTGGTATTATTGGAACTCAATGCAGCTTTCAACACTGTTGGTTAAGCCAATGTTTAAATCCTGTTTGAAGGGAAGGGCTTTTTGTGTCAGCAGGCAACTTTACATCATAGACTCCAAAAATCATGTGTGACATGTGGCGTTCCCCAAGGGTCAATCTTAGGGCCTCTCCTAATTCAATATGCTTCCCCTAACTCAGACCACATTAAAATGCTACATAAATGACCATAACTATTCAGATGTCACGCAGCTGTACATCACAATAGAGGTATTATGATACCCATTTAACCCATTTAAGTAAATACTTATAGAAATTCTGAGTAAATGCATAAAAGAAATCAATGCACAACTGTGCAAAAAGTCCTATAAATAAATCAAAATAAAACTAAAGAAATATTTTTGGTCCACAGGACAATGGTTTGAAAGTGTGAACAAAGTTTGAGTTACTGCAGCTAAACACTATGAATCAGACTTCCTATCTGGGTGTAGTGATGGACTCAGACCTGAACCTTGGAGATGCATAAAAACACGAACAAAGTGGGCCTTCAATCACCTAAAGAACATTTTCAAAATAAAGGAATAATTTTTCAGCAGAAGCTTGAAAAAAATTATTCGTTCATATTTAGTAGAATTGATCTTCACAGGTCTACCTAAAAAAATAATCAAACAGCTGCTGCTGATCCAGAACGCTGCTGCCTGCATCCTCACTAGAACTAAGAAAGTGGAGAACAGCAGCCCAGTTCTAAAGTCCTTCCTCTGGCTCTGGTATCTCAGAGACTAGACTTCAACATACCTCTGTCTATAAATCATACACCATCTGCCCAGACCTCTCAGATCTTCTAGCACATTTATTCTGCACACACTGAACCAGAAACAACATAGAGAAGCAGTTTTTAATTCTTATGCTACACTGATCTAGAAACAAACGTGTTTGTGCTGAATTGAAGCGCTGAAACACTTCACCGCTTCCAGTCGTGATAAAAAACATTTTTTACATGGAGTTGCTTTTGACTGTGCTGTCCTAACATTATAGTTGATATTTATTGGTTAACTTTCCATAACTTTTTTCATGATAAAAATAGTCATGATAATGCATTTTATTTATAGTGCCTTTCAAGAAACCCAAGGCACTGTACACATAAAATAAAAAAGTAAGGGGAGGACAATAACATAAACAGAATGCAATAGAAATCTATGGATAAAAGCAAAAGAAAAAATAAAGAGATATAAACGTTTAAAAAGAAAGCAGAATACAGCAGTGTTACAGATGAAGGGAACGAGATTAATAGGCGAATTTGAACAGGTGAGTTTTAAGATGTGATTTAAAGGGAACAAAAGAAGTTAGATTAGGGAGGTCTAATTTACTAATGATTGTATAACTGTTTTTATAACCATCTTATGTTTTACTTATTTTCTTATTCTCTGTAATATTCATGTTCATTGATTATTTAAACACACTCTCTGTGTGGTTTCATATTATGTTTTATTCTTTCGTGTGCAGCACTTTCCACTATCATGCTCCAAAAATGTGTAACATAAACAAACACGCCTTGTCTTTGTTGTTATTTTTTTCTTTCATTTGCCTTAAAAATACAACATGACTAGAGCTACTATATTTTGCATGCAGGCAATGAATAAAAACAAAAGAAGTAGTAGAGTCAAGACAGTCAGCATTTCCCCTGCCGAGGTGTGAACAGAAAAGTCTGAATAAAACAGTCTAAAAAAGATTTACAGTGCATCTTACTTTCAGGCGGAAGAAAGGCAATGCTGCTCGTCCGAAACAATCTAGGTGGTTTGGCTGCAAAGATAACGAGAATAATTGACGGGGATTTTAAGCCACAAAGAAGAATTTGATGAAACTATGGAAACATGAGTGATAGCTCCCTAAAATAAAGACATGATTACAGAGTTCGTAATTTAAGCTTCAAGTTAAAAAAAAAAAAAAAAAAAAAAAAACTATTACAGATCCACAATGAACCATTTAAAAAAAATTACACTCACTATTAACTATGAACATGAACCATGCATAGATAAATGTTGCCACAAATACATGTATAAACACATTATAACTCATTACAGACATAATTGGTTTTTGTTTGTCTGTTGGGAGGGCTGCATTAAAAACAACTCATTGGTTCAAAATTCATCTTCTCTCCAATTCACAGAGTTAATTGTCTTTCCTTTGTAGCTCAGATAAGTTTATAGCATATCTGCAGGGCAAAGTTTGGACTGGAGGAATGGCTTTCCAATAAACAATAAAACTGTTAATCTTACAACAGCCATGGGTGGAACCTGAGTTGAATCTAATATAAATGAAATGATATAATCACTGTTGCAGAAAAGGGTGTGAACACATATCAAATAAGGTTTGTTGGTCGGAAAAGTGGACAAACAAATAGAACTGAAAAGATATCTTTGTTACATTTAAACTATTCAGGATGAGAAATCTAAAAAAAAAACTGTAAAAAAACAAAAGAATTGTTGACAAATGTCAAGCAAAAGAATCATATTATTGTATCATCATAATTATTTTGATTATCACAGGCAGAACAATTTTAAATGAACTTACAGGAGGCTGAAGCCATGATGACACTTTGTTGGAAACTGGGATCAGAAACGTCAACCCCAAAAAAGGCAAACATATAAGAGAATTAACTATCTTTTTTATTTACAGATAAAAGGCATTGTTCTACATCAATATCCTTATTAACAGACATAAATACATGAAAGCATGAAAGCTACATAAAGCTGCTGAGGCGCTAACATCTAATTAACTAATAAATAAAGTCAATTAGTATAAAAGTTACGAAGCTCCTAAAGGGACACTGAAGAGAAATAAAAAAAATATTATTTCTCGTGCGCACCTGATAGCCTACTTTCTCGCATGATCGCACGTGTTTATTAAAATGGATGTAGATGAACTCACTGAGCTATATTTTCAGTTTTAGGCTGCCATACAAAGACATCGCAGCATTGCTTGCAAGACGTCACAGTTATGTGAACGTCACATAAAACGTATCCTGAAGTCCTGCGGTCTATTTCGGTGCAAAGGACACAAAATGTTGTGGAATTCATTCAAACGCAGCTCCAAACTACTGCTCAACTGATATAGATGGATGTTTATCAAATGTCTGGAGAATGGATTAAAGGTAAAAAAAAAAAAAAAAAGAGAGAGAAGAGGTCCTTTTTATATAGAGACAACATCTGGTGCGCACGAGAAACTAAGTGGTGCGCACGAGAGAGTATTAATTTATTTTTATTTCCCTTCAGTGTCCCTTTAGGGGCTCCCTAAAAGTACATTCATTAAACACAAAAAACTAAATCTGAACATTAAACAACTGCTTTAAAATAGAACAAACAGTAAATGAAGTCTAATCTGCAACATCTTTTTAAGAAACAACATTTAGTACATTACAAAAAAG
>JAUZNJ010019521.1:6221-17241 GCA_034780135.1 Jordanella pulchra | reverse complement strand
TACTTTCTAAGGAAGCTTAGTGTTTGGTGTTTGCAAAAAGATGCTGCATATTTTTTTATAAGTCTGTTGTGGAGAGTCTGATCTCTGCCTCCATCGTCTGCTGGGGTAACAGCAGCAGAGAAAATGGTTTAAAAAAGCTCAACAAGCTAATGAAGAAGGCCCGGATCTGTTCTAGGAACTCTTCTGGAACCTCTGGAGATTATTTTAAAAGAGGAAAATTATTCATAAAGTGAAGAAGATTATGGCAACGTTGAGCATCCTCTTCATCAGACTGTTAAAAAACAACAAAGTATCTTCAGTCAGAGGCTTCTTCAGATCCGGTGCAAGACAGACCTCTATAGAAGATCCTTCCTGCCTACAACTTTTAACACCTATGTTCGAGCCCCAGCTGGATGTGCAAGAACCTTGGTGACGCTGTCGTTCATTGCTGGGTTGACTCCACCCCTAAAGATCAGCATTACTTCTACAACAGGCGGGTGTCAGAGTAAAAACTATCACTATTTACCCAAAACTGCAACAATAATATAGCAGCTATAATTATTTCTAATCTGAAATTCAACTAATGCCTGGAAGGTTTTATCTGAAGTATCCAAGCTAAGCCGACTTTAAACAGGATCCCATTCAATGATGATCTCAGCAGTCATTACAAATCACTAAATGTCTGGAGGTGATATTAGTCCTGTGCAAACACAGTCCCAGCGATGCACCTGAGTTCCCATCGGGAAGCAGACAAGACAGAACAAACCACTGATTTCACATGTTGATGACAGAGCCAACTCTTTCAGGCAGGCTGAGCCATAAAGCAGCCGCCCCAAATCTCACCATGATGCACAAGTCCTGGGATAAAGTAAAGCTTGGGAGGAACAAAGCTGAGAGATTTTGGTTCTCATGAATGCTCAGGTCAGCTGGGGGCTTCGACTCGTTTGGAACAGGGCTTTCTATGAGAGGAGACACTGGCTATAGATATTAGCTCATAGAGCGAGTAATGGTTCGACTTTGACCTTTGAAACAGCCACAGACTGCTAGTCGGCTGGCCTATCAAACTTTTTTATTACGTTCAACAAATTCAGCGGTCAGAGAATATTTTATGGATGGTCATGAAAAGCAAACTATGACTTCTACTTAAGAGTTACTTAGTTGGATTTTTTCAGGTGAGATTGTGAAAAGCTGATATCAATATAAATTCCCTCGCCTGTAATATCAACCATGCCAATTATCAGTAATCCAGTTAAACAAGAAATTAAAACCTTAGAGGAGCCAGATTTGTGCCTTGTGAGTTTGTCAGAATTATATAAGAATTAAAAGACCAGGAAAGTCACAGAAACACATAATTTATGTTAAACCTCAGGCAGCCAGAGAGGGCCGGTCGACTGCAGCCAATCAGGTGGATTCATGAGCTCAATAAATGGAAGTCCACAGAGTGACAGGAAACAATTGTTTTTTATATTCTAACAATCTCATTAGTAAATTATTTTTTAGCTTAGGTTCTTATAAAGCTCACAGCTACAACTTCCTCAATTAAAACCATTTTTATTTCAAACATATCACATCAGAACGTCTGGCGTGATGCAGAATAAAAGTATCAGTTTTAAAGAAAAAATGAATGCAGTATTAATAATTGTTTTAAAGCTTCGACAGATCCGAAATATTTAAATATTTACTTCAGGATACAATGCCAACGGCAACAAGAAAGGATTCTGCACCAAAAGGGATATAAGGTTAAATTCACATGAGACGAGGCTCAGATGTGCCAGATCCTAGGAGCTCTATGATAGAGCTGAGACATCGCTTCTTCTCAGCCTAACGTTCCTCAGATTCAAAATCAACATAAAAAAGCAAAACATGCGAGTGAACACTGGTCAAACTTTTGGCTGGTGGTAAGAAGTAAGTAAGTAAGGGAAGTAAGCAAAGGGACACCGAAGGCGTCATCATTTGTCATCATTTTTCTTCTGAGCTGACTCGGTTAAAAGTTTGCTAATGCTAGCTTTAACAAACAGCTCGAATGCTTTAGCTAATAGACCAATGCTAATGCTAGCCTTTGGTTAGCAATGACTGATAATAAATTCTAAAACCAAGTTTAGACAGAAAAGACAAACAAAGCCTTTAAAAAAACTTTCTATAACTTTAATTGGGCAAGACATAAAAAAGTGCAAAGCTGGTAACTGGATGCCGGCCGACTGGTCTTGTTGTATTGACAGAATTTAACTCTATTACATATTATAGATTTTAATCTGC
Organism: Jordanella pulchra; assembly: GCA_034780135.1. NCBI lineage: Eukaryota > Metazoa > Chordata > Actinopteri > Cyprinodontiformes > Cyprinodontidae > Jordanella > Jordanella pulchra. The sequence goes on along the minus strand of JAUZNJ010019521.1, from coordinate 15,006 downwards.
ATATCTCTTAGAATTAAATTATATTTCTCTAAATAACCAGATTTTAACTGGATATTTTTGTCATGTAAAGGTTCTTAAATAACAGTACATTTCACACAATTGGCACTTGGTATTAACAAGCAACGTTTGTGTGAAATGCCATATATTCATTCCAGCAGCAGCTCCAAAAACTGTTTCATTTCTGTTTTAAATAAAAAAGCTCTGTTTCACTCAAGGAGACCTGTAGCCAGAGTGTCTCAAATAAGCCCATGGCTACACTAGTGTGTGAAGAATAAAGGAAAGAACTGCAATCTGCGCTATGTGATTTTAATGTTCCAGTTGACAAGCGTTAGCTAAGGGTGCTTTGAAAAAAATCATCTAGATAAGTGAAGCGGCCTGAGTCCTAAACATTTTCCAAAAGTTGATACTTCAGTGAATAGATCTGCATACAAACTATGAAATTACACTAAAATGTATTTTTCATGAGCCACTGTGGTAAAAGGGCTATGATTATCCTACTGACTTCTCCTATATTTCTGATCCCCTCTTTTGTTCAACCTATTTTCCTTTCCTTCAGCCACCAGCTCCTCTGACAGCTCTGGCAGGAGAAGGACAGAGTTTTCTGCTTTGACACTTTCAGGGACAGAAAGAGCGGAGGGTGTCCTGTCTTTAGCTACATGAAAGCGCTGTCATTCTCTATTTATTGCTTGGCTGCAGCATTGTGAAACGAGACCGTTTTTTTTTAAAGAGAAGTAACGACATGGTTTTATCTTTAATCTTTCTTTACCTTTGTGAGCCGGTAATTGAAAACAGATCCAGGAGGAGGCCGCTCAGCCTGAATGCTGACAGCACAAAACCCCCTTTACAAAGCGCTCAAGTGATTACTCATCATATTTAGCCTCTTTTTTTCATTTTTTTTAAGTTCTGATGAGAGATAACATTTAAGAAAAAGCTACGTAAGCTGTGTCTAGTTGCAGTGTCTGATATGCAGCGTAAATAGTGCCACATAATGACACTGAAGGGCCTTCTCCAGCTGGTTAAAGATTGGTTGGATTATGCAGCTTTCAGCCAGCACACCAAGCTTTTTAACATTCTGATAAGGCGGTGAGCCTGTTTGCCTTTGGGTTTCTAAGAGCTCATCTGCTGGGTGGCCAGCCTGCTGAGGGAGAGAACCCAGCTGGGACTGGAGCTAACTCCCACAGCGACAGCAGACAGGAGGATCCACGGCCCAGAGGACAGTGAGTGGGAGGCTAAGAGCACTAAGCCTATAACTAGCTATAACTATGAGCTACAAGCTATCACTTGTAATATGGTTCCTCCTCCATTCTTTAAGCATTATGTAGCCTCTAGAGGTGGGAGACTCGTCCAAATTCTTTCAGTGATTAATAGAAAACTCTTACTCTTTCTTAGGCTTCATCTGAGAGCCACTCAGACTGGGCTAAAACTAATGTCTTTAAGGTTCACCCCAAAGAATCCTTTATACAAACATGATCTAATAAATGTATGAATTTAATGTATGAATCATACAGTTATATACAGCAGACATGAGAACTCGGTTTAGGCATCAGTCATTAATGGAAACACTTGAAAAAAAGCTCAGACTTGTGACTTCTACACCAATGACTCGGGATTTGATTTGAATTTGAACCGGTTAAAACCTGATTTTACCAAATATCTAAAGTTTAAAACACCTTTTATCTAAAAATTGTGAAATGATAAATCATTTTATTCCTCCAGCATCAACAAAGACAGACCATCGCTCTGACATTGCACTCTGCACCAATGTGTAAGTGAGCTACAGGACAGCCATTAAAATCTATATAAACCTGACACTTTCTAAAATCACAGAGACACTCGGCAACACTACCTCATTAATCAACTAATCAAATTTTGTGCTTCTGAGGATTTTTGGATAATCTGGATTTTTTTTCCCTCGATTCAACTCCTTTGGCCCCCAAAGCTCAGAGTGATGTCAGCCGATTACTTTTTTGTTCGTACTCATAACAGTTAAACTAGCTCACTGTGTAATACTTATATTTATCATGACGCTTGAGGGAGAAAAAAACTGATTAATCAGATTTGGTAGGAAGAAATCACAGATTAGATTTTTGCCGTGTTGCTAAGCCCTGCACTCAATTTTTGGTCTTGTTGATTGTTGATTATTATAATTAACGACGCACTGACTTTCCCGCTCCAGGACCTTAGGTGGAGGTAATGTGTTTAATTTGGGTTTAATGTCACACAGAAGGGAAGAGAAAAATGCAGTTAGTGCGTAGATCTTTGTATGCTAGTAAAAGTTAGCACATTGAAGTCGATAATTTGACTTTTTTTGAGAGAACATTCAAGAGCATGAAAACAATGAATCCTTGAAGCCTAAAAGTGTACATATTTGGATTAATGTAAAGGAAATATCTAAATGAAATCGTCATGAAAGCTGGATCGCCACCAAAAGAACGAGATCCTGGATACAAGTGGCTAAAATGAGCTTCCTCCGCAGGGTGGCTGGGCTCTCCCTTAGAGATAGGATGAGGAGCTCGGTCATTCGGGGGAGGCTCGGAGTAGAGCCACTTCTCCTTCACATCGAGAGGAGTCAGCTGACGTGGCTCTGACATTTTTTTTCAGAAGCCCCCTGGACGCCTCCCTCGGGAGGTGTTCCAGGCACCTCCGACCAGGAGGAGGCCCAGCAGAAGACCCAGGACAAGCTGGAGGGACTATGTCTCTCGGCTGTCCTGGGAGCATCTAGGGCTTCCCCCAGCAGAGCCGGAGGAGGTGTCTGGGGAAAGGAAAGTCTGGGAGTCTCTCCTGAAACTGCTGCCCCTGTGACCCGGTGCCTGATGAAGTGAAAGATGAGTACAAATTTGTACTGCCGTTATGTGAACTCTATAAACTAAACATTTTTGTAGGATTACAGTTGTAGTTAAACATCACACTGTCGCAGTACAAGGGAATTTAGATGTGGGTTATAACCTAATAATTAAATTCTTATTAAAATCTAATTCCAATCCAGTTAGCCTATATTTGTCTAATTTAATACAAAAAACAGTCTGGATTCTGTAGCTAACTGTAGTTAACTATTGAGAATCTTCTCACTATTTTTAACAAAAACCTGATTACTTTTAACTTTTGATGGTCTTCCCTTCCAGTGGCATCTGCTTTATCTGGTTCGGGTTTTAAATGCTTGCAAATCGGTTCCACTTTCTCAGAACTCCAACCATGTTTCCAATCACATCACTAATAAATATTCATGACTCAGAACATATATGCTGGGGAGATCTGTTTGTTATTACCCATATTTGCTTTTGCTACTTCTGCTCCACTGACAGTATGTGTTTATCAGTGCACCCAACTGAGTTTAGCAACCGGAAATGTTTACAGAGCCAACAAGGCGTCAAATGAGGTCTCAAAAATCGAACGTCTGTATGACATGGGCAACTAAGTGTTTCTGCAGCTCTCAACACCACTGGCAGCGCATTGAGTGACAAGTACAAACATAGCAGTCCCAGCCCAGCCTTCCAGTCCCAGTAACAGCGGCGTGTTGACTCTCTGTCGAAAAGTTCCCTTACCCTGTCTCTGCATGCTGGAGGAACGCTCTCAGTCAAAGCCAGCTGATAGAGGGTGAGAGCTTTCTTTGTTGACTGTCCCTGCAGCAACACTTTCTATCTGAGGAGAAATAACTCCAAAGCAATTACATGGGCTCTGTTTACTCGGTAGCCTTCCTCTCTGACAAAATGACTGACACCTTACAGGCAAACAATGACACACAAACATGTTAAAGGTTTGCACACAAAGCTCAACTCTTTAATACTTGTGATGACTTTGACAACAGGGCTTAAAGTCCATCATGTAATTACATGTATAAAGATGAAGTGTTCTAAGTGTTTCATTGGGGAGCAGCACCAATCCTGGCCTTCTTCTTGGGGCAGATAGAAGCCGTCAGCAGGCTTATTCTTGTTGACAAGAGGTCAGTTATAAAAAGCTTCAAACCAGATCCAACGACAGGCTTATTTACAACACGGACAAATAAGTGGGTCCTTTGAGGAACAGGCTGAGGTTTAGCAGAGAAAGTAGCATAAAAAAGAAAAGAATAGAGCTACATTTGAGCCAAAGAGGAAGCGTCTGAAATGTACTTTCCACTGGTCGTGCATTTTCATTCATTCATGCGTGGGGGGACAAGCTGCAGTCAGCAGTTCTACAGAGAGGACAAAGAGCCTGAGAAAGGACAGGTCCTCAGACTAGTGGGACAGAGATAATCAAGCACTCTTGTGGCTGCAGTGGCTCCATCACAGCCTGGAGAGTACGACCAAGTCTTCTTATCTTGTGCAGACACACATAAACAATAAAGGGAGGAAGGGATTTTTTAGCATTTTCCAAAGACTGGGTTCATTTCCTTTGTCCTATAAACTCAGCATCTTAAATTTCCTGAATTGTATTCAGTTCTTCTCAGACTTTGGCAGTGCTGTGACTCTCTGGGTGATGGACGGCTCAGGATGAAAAAAAGCAGAATGGACTCCTGTCTAATTGAAAACAATCAGTTGCCTTCTCTGGGGCTGACCCAATGCCACTCATGGCTTTATTTTTTTGTCTAAATCTTCTGCTTTTGCTGACATGTTGTGTTCTAAATCTGACCTTTAAGCTTAGAAGGAAGGCTTCTGCATGGCACAGAATGAGATGAGCTTATTTCATTAGCAGATTATTGCTGCATAGTTTACAAAACAACATGATTTTAAGTGTCCATTGCGTTCCATTGATCAAAGCTTTGACCCAGTAGGTTGAAGACATTGACCTCCTTGGTGACTCTCTCCAGCTGGTCTAAGGGGTCTCAATATATCCTCATTCCAGAACAGACACGTACAGCTTTCACTTAATTCCCTGTCTGGTAAAGGGTCTTCTCCAGATGTATTGTATTGTAGATGCTTTCATGATTGCTTTCATGAAGTCTCACCAGCCTGATCTGCACATGAAAACCATGTTTGAAGCACCGATGGAAACCTTAAAAGGAAAACGTTTCCCTTTAACCGAGCCTGTTCATTTTTCATTTCCACACACAAACCTATAATCCGTAAATTGATTTCTGTCTACTACCTGCTAGGACTTGAGACAATACATTACGGTACTCAAACATCTCTGACTTGGAACTGTTATCCAGGAGGCTTAGCATTCTGCTGCAACGCCCTTAGGCTAATAGAGTCATGAGAAATTAGCTAAGTCATTGTTACGTACAGAAGCAGGAACACGTCACACCTAAAACTAAAAAAGGTGAAACCCAGAGGTTCCTGGACCTCGTTGGACCAAACAAGGGTTGAGGATCTGTTCATAAAAGGCTTAGCAGAGTCAAATCCACACCAAAAATACCAAAAATGAGAACATTGGTTCTGTTATTTAGTTCTTACAAAGATAAATCAAACATTTTAAGGGGTTTTCGGTGATACATATAATGAAAGAGGACAATCACATTCTTACATTACCAGGTTATTTCTAAGTTTGCTGATGGGTTGGGAAAATAACAAGTTTGACCTCAGGGCTCTGCTGCAAAGCTTAGTGTGAAAGTGAAATTTAATCTATTGAGAAAATAAAAATAACTGAACTATGGAGGAAAGAAAGCTGTGGTTTCACACAAAGTGTAGGACAAAAATAACCTTGGACATTATTCTGTCTCTTGGAGATACTCAAAACAAAATTCTCCCATTTGCGAGGCAAAAGACCAATCAAGGTGGAACACACAAGCTTAATGGTGACGAGCAGAAATGAAAGGCACTGGTCAAAGCAGCAGCTGTGGCATATTGAATTTCCCCACATCTGTCTCATTATTGCTTTGGACGGGGCTAAAAGTGAGATCAAGTGTGAGGGAACGGGAGATTCCCTCTGTTTTCTGGAGACTGCCGGAGCCACAGTGAAAACGACCAGTGTTAGGCCCTTCCGTCTCCACGGTCTGCGCATGATGAGTGCTGTCAGGGCCAGGCCTCCCCCTTTCTTCTCAGACTGCCCTCCCGTCCGGCCTGATTATGTGTTAAATCCGCCAGGGCGTATGTGGAAGGAATGTGCACTGAAGGGATCCAGCCATGGCGTTGGAGATCCGGGCAGAGCAGAATGGAAGATAGCACCCCATTAGAGTGATAAAAGAGGCCGAGGGAGGAGAGACGCTGACAGGACCAACACGCCAGCCGCGTTGCTGATGAATGCCAGGTGGAGTGGGTCAAGCACGATAAAGGAAACAGTTTATTTTCTTATTTTGAAAGACACTATTGCTCTCTGTAAAATGATAACGAAGGCAGGTCTGTAAGGTCGTTAGAAGCATCAGCTCTGAACACAGCTCTGGTATAATGTGCATCCTGTCACCTGTGATTTAGCGCCACAGTTATGCTTTCCTTTAAAGATACAATCTTAACATTTGCCTCAGCGTCCAGTTCTGCTCCTGGATGCTATTTTTCTCTGTACCCTTTTTTAGGACTGAAACAGGTTTTTTGATTGAAACAGATACATTTTACTGACAAGGGTCATTCACTGCAGTCATCAGCTTTGGCATATACACTGTGTAGCCATGGATGGCTGTAAACCATTTTGTTGCAAACACTTTTCATTTCAAGAAAATTAAATTCAAATTGTCAAAAGTCTTTTTTGAAAATTACTATGGACATCAAAACTGTTCCAGCCTTCACAAACCAAAGCTCTGAGTGGAGGATACAGCAATGTACCATAAGTCTTCAAATAAAAAGGAATAAATATCTTACATTTTCACAACCAGAGAAACCCAGTTTATAAAGGCGATGCTGGAACTTTTTTTTTTTTACATAAAGTCGCCTTCAGAGACTTTTTCATGTTAAACTCTGTGCATTGTTCAGCTTCACCTAAAACTTGCTGAAAAATCCAGTGTAAAAGTCTTTTTTCCTGTGTGCTGTTTGTGCAAACCAAAAACTCCCAAAGATAGCACTATCTTCAAGCACAATTTTGGTCCTCCTGCTTGATTAACATAATTTGTGGAATGGTGCAACATTAGCCCTGCCAGCTATCACGCTTGTTTCCCAAGCAGGGACTCACCTGCAGGCAGTCGGCAACTGTTGCTGCTCGTGTAACTTTTTACCTTTTGTGTAAGAGATGCTTAAGAAACCATAAAAAACTCCTTATTTCGCTAATGCGACATCCACACCACACTAATTATTGTGTTTATCCTTACAATAAAAAAGAGATATTAAAAGGGGTCTGAATAAGCCTTATTTATTCATTTGTTTCTCCTAAAACTGATAAAACATGAATTTCAAGTCAATTTTATAAGGATTGCATATGGAAAATATCAGCTTATGACTCTTGTGCATCTTCCTTGGTGAGTGAAACACCAGCAAGGTTCTCAGGTTTAACTGAGAAAGGCTATAAAAGCCTAAAATGAGTCAAGAGAAAACGCATATGTACGCGTTCAGGAATGCGTGTACCGTGAAAATAGACTGAAAGACTTTGAATCCATGCTTCTTGATTACTTGTGGTTCTGGGCGCCCTGTTTTACGTAATCACATTCTACCCTTGAGTCCAAAACGTATTCCAGCCTGGGACTACCTGACCCATCACTGGGTGAGTGGGAGTAACAGGGGTTAGTGGAGGCCTGGCAGCTCAATTCCTTTCCTCTTGGCAGGTTCATCTGCTGTCTAAACACAGGCAGCTGTGTGAGATAAGCTGGTGTGAGAGCAAATTAAATCATTAACTTCTTGAGAAAAAAAAGGCCAATTCACCTTTAAACTCGTCTGATGGCAACTATCAGAGCAAGATCCACTGCTAAGACCATCATAAGTATCCTCTGTCAGCTGTTTTAAAAAGCCCTGTGCTGAAACTGGATGCTCTGACAAGCATGAAATGCTTTTTAAAAAACCCAACTTCTATTTTATGTTTTCCAGCTTCACTTTCAAGGCATGCGATTAGGACCATGACCGTGTGTTCTGACTATACAGAGGGATGTCAATAGCTCACACAGAGCGCATTTCTTATGCATTGCTGTTGCCCTGGGCCAGCATGCATTGCTCTGATTAGATGTGACTTATGTTCTTTGCCTCAATAAATAGTAGGACTCAGTGTGGACATTCATCAGGCCCTGTTTACTGGACATGTATGCAAGCTGAACTATGGCTGCATCTCTTTTATAGACTAGAGCCTGTGGTGTTTTCCCCTCCGATGTAAGAGGCTGTACATCTTCAGAGTAAATTAGAGCAATGTAGACTAGCTGGGTGTATTTCTCCAGCTTTAAAAGCCAAACGGAAGCTATATTTATGACATTCGTTCGCTCCTGGTTAGACTCTCACACGTGCAATATTTAGGAGATATTAAGCTTAAAAGGTAAAATACCATTTTATAACCAAATGCATTTTAAGGTCATAGCTACAACTTCTTTTTTTAAAACAATTTATTTTAAATAACACATCCAGAGAAAGTATAGAGTGCTAGACAGCAAAAGTATATGATTTACTAAAACAACATATATAAGTGATTGTTTTCTACAGTTTTAGATGAGTCCAGGGTTTGTTTCTGCTTACGATGCCACATCGACAGGAAAGGATTGTGTATCAGCAGAAAAAAGAGGTTGAAGACATGAGATGGCGTCATCAGATTATAGCAGCTCTCTGATAGAGGCCAGAAAATCAGGAGCTTTATAACAGAGAAAAAAAACCAAACAGCATTGGTGTAGACTTATGGAAGCAAAGGTCCTCAGGGGGCAAGCAGAGGTTGCTGCTTTTCTTATGAACAGTAAAAGGAAATGTTTGGTTCGGTTGGCATTAGAATTAGCAGACAGAATTCTGGATGAGTTAAACCTTTAAAAATGTTTTGT
>JAUZNJ010019500.1:0-17245 GCA_034780135.1 Jordanella pulchra | reverse complement strand
CACCCTGATGAGGCTGATGATTTCCACCTGTGTCGACTGCCCTGGCTCCTCACCAAGATCCTCGCTAGAGAAGATGCGTTACTCTCACTCAGACACACACACACACACACCGGATCCTGACACCTAGACACCAACAAAGTGTTTAGCAGCTAGCTACTAGAAGCTAGCTCACAGACCAATAACAACAAACAAATTACAAATATTACAAATTACAAATTACAAATAAATAACTATTTCAATAAAAGAACCTCTCCTCACCGGTTTCACACTCCCAGCTCTCCTGTTCTCCTCCTGTGTTTGTCATGCTCAGCGCCTCTCAGCTCTGACTGCTCTTTCATCTAAAGCAGAACTTATATGCAAAGTTGCTGTGTCCACTGACAGGTGCACATTACTCCAAATATTAAATTCCCTTCTTTACCAATGTTTTGATCAAGAACCGTTCTGAAATTTGGACCAAAAGCATCTCATGCTTGGGTCCACAGTCTGCCTCGCTGAATTGCTGCATAAGTAGCAATTATTGTGCTGATCACAGAGTCAAAAGGTCAGAGGTGAAAGGGTGATTGGGAGGCATTGTCATGTTGATCGTTTGACAGAAAATAAATATTTATTTAAGTTTTTAACACATGTTTTCATAAGGTGTCAGAGGAGGACCTGCAGGTAAATAACTAAATAAAAAAAAAACAAATATCACAAAGGGCACTTATGAGGGGGCAGAGGGGCAGGTGCTCCAGCCCCCTCTGACCCTCGTCTGAACCCCCTTCTGCACATGCCTGCTTCCGTCTTTCATTGCATCTATGGATCCTTTTCGCCACTATTACAGCAGATATTTTTGTAAGCGAATTTGCACCTGACTTTCAAATCCACTAATTACAAAAGCAGAAACTGAGACGACACTTTGAGTTTGATAAATCACATTGAGGAGGGTAGCTAATAACATTTGTGTATCTTTCTTTACGTGTTTGTAGGTTCTAATAATCAACATATCATGCAAAACAAGATAAAGGGATTATATTAGTTGTTCTGCCCATTTTAGAGACAAAATCTGGTTTTCACCAGGTTAGTGGATCAGCTTTGCTCACAATATCAGGTTTGCATGGTTCTACACATGCAAATCCTTAGATCAATCCTTTGGTGTACTGTATTTGCAGAATATTATTTTAAATATATTTCTTTAACTTTCCTTGCAATTGTCCGGCATCTAAAATTAGTCCTTCTTTTTCCCTGAAGTTGCCTCTATAGGCTTCATTAGTCAGTTCATGAGGAAGTGATTCGAGTCGTATTCTCTGTGTGTTCGCATGGGTGTGACATGCTACATTCACTCATTCATATACAAGGCTTCCACGTTAAAGCTATGCTGCCGAGCCATTAGTGAGATGACTTTAATGTTTGATTATTTTACTTTTGAAGACACCATGCCTGTATGACAGTGGGGTCATTTTAACTTCTCACATCTTCTATCAAACACATGCTATGCTTCTCTAAGGACATAGCAGGACTGAGCTACATTGCTTCAAACATCAACAATCTCAGACATCTCACAACTATATTGATGATGCAGTATCATATTATGGGTTCTTATGTATAGCAAACTCTGCTGAAAAAGACCTTTTTCAGAGAAAATTAACATGCAGAAATGTTCTTTTCTAATGTACAAATTCAGGTTTTGTGCTTTTATATAAAAACATTGCACAACTGTTTAGTTCTTGAATTAATGTGGAGTCAATATTCTTGCTATGATATACATGAAAAGAAGATTTTTTTTCTCTCTCCTACCTTTACCAAAACGATTTTCATAGAACAACATGGACACTAAATACAGTATAATGTTTATATACACATCTATCAAAATAAAGTTAAATAAATCTAAAATTAAACTGTTAACCACAACAAGGCTGTTGCATCCACAAATATGGATTGCCTTTTGGTAGTAAATTAGACTTGAAAACCCTTTCAAGTCTAATTTAAACAGCCAAGGTTTAAACAGCCAAGGTTTAAACTGAAAGCCTGCTTGGAAGCTGGCATTATTGAGGCAAATTCAATAAATTACTCCATATTCACTTGATTTAGCAGACATCCTAGTGATAATAGAGGCTGGGAAGTGTTAAGCTAACTTAAAAAACAAAGTGGAAAAAGGACTTTAAAGATAAGTCAAAATTCCCTGTTTCATACCTAAATCATTTTGATTATATTTAAATATATACTCACTATTAACATTTTTTACACAGCTACAAACTGGTTCCTACAATATGTTAAGTAATACTGTAAGCCTCTTGGCAGTCTTTCTGGATTTAATATGACATTTTTATCAGTTGTGAAAAAACTTTTTGTTTCAGTTTTTTAATTGTACAATGACATAATTTTAAGTCCCTCATCTAAAAACTATAGCTTCAGCTAAATCATGCAAATAAGCACATCTAATCTTGTTTATTTTACAGATACAAAAATATCTCTTTTTCTCTATTAATTTTACAATGTTGAGAAAAAGATTTATGTTGGAAAGCTGTGCTATCACACCGATATCTGTTAATTGTCAAAACACCTGCAAAGGTTTCCCGCAACTTTAAATAGGCTCTTAGTATGGATTAATAGGTTACACAATCATGGGGAACACTGGTGATTTGCCAAAAGACATTCAATTACACCCTCTACAAGGAGGGTAAGCCTTAAGGGGTTTTTGCTGAAGAAGCTGGTTGTTGACAAAGTTCTGCATCCAAGCATGTTGCACAAATAAAATATGTTTAGCGGAAGGCAGATGAGCAACAGGGTTGCCCAGAGAATTGAGAGGATTGTCATGAGAATCCATTTGAGAATTCAGCTTCACAAAGAGTGGACTGAGGCTGTCGTTGGTAAATCAAGAGCCACAAATTGACGATTCTTACACACGGGCTACAAGCATCTTACCTGGCTAAGTAAAAAAAAAAACTAGACTGTTGCTCAGTGGTTCAAAGTCCCCTTTTCAGGTGAAACAAATTTTTTTCACATAATTTGAAAATCTGCTCTGTCTTTGCATTTTGTCGCAGCTTTTTGCTTCAGCCCCCACAAGGATGGTAGGGCTTATTTCAGTGCCTAAGTATCTGGAGCTGTTTTCAAATTGTGAAACCAGGTCAAAAAAGACCCGGACAATTTGGAGCACTGCATGGTGTTTCTTCTGTGCTTGGAACATTTTGAGAAAGACTTTTTTATTTAATTTTGTTCCCTTCCTGAAAGAATCGCTTGATTTTTCAGTAAAAAACTATTTTGAGCCGTACCTACGGCGTGTCCCCCTGGGGATGAGAGAACATTAGCTGGTCTATGAGCCAGACAAGGACAGATTTTTGTTAAGAACCTGTTAATGTTGCTCGCACTGCTTCCACTTCTAGCTCTACATTCGTGGTAAGATTATGTTGAAGCGAGAAAAGTTTTTTAAACATTCAGCAAAGAATGGGAGGCTTATGTGAACCTTAACCCTTTAAAGCCCAAACCATGAAATAATTGACAGAAAATTCAGATTTTTTAATATGAGTTCTCTTTGAATTCTATGAAAAATTTTGAAAAAAATACATTTTGTTTAATTTAGATTTGATCATTATTTGCATACATTTTGATACATTAAGCATTTCCGTATAATCTTTTATACATTTTCTGTTCCCTACATATTTCTGATTTATTAAGTCAGGTTCTCAAGAGTAAAAATATCCCACTGATGATGCAGAGGTCTCAAAAATGAATGTATCAAATATGATACACTTGGCTTTACATGGTTAAATCATAGATTGCTGCATCGAAAGTTATTTTTTTAGCTTCTAAATACTAAAGTCAGATGAGGATTATGTAGTTTTCCAGAGTACTGAATTTCGGGTTTCTGAAATAGGTTAGCCATAATCATCAAAATAACGTAAAAATGGCTTGTGACATTTTAGTCTGTGTTATCAATGTATATAACATATGAATTACACTTTTTTAATATATAGGGTTTCAGTAGTCCTGTCCCAGGTTTACCCTGCCGAATGCCCGTAGACTGTCGGAGATAAGCACCGTCCCAACCGTGAACCTGACCAAACAACTGGGAGACAATGGATGGATGGGTATCAGTAACATTTACTATGATATTCTAAATGTTATAACAAAAATTGGTTTTGTTGAATAGAGTGAACTGTTTTGTTACTTTTGCTGAGGACCATATATCTGTGATGTAAGTGAGCCCACCATGTAAGCATGCCAAATCCCCTGACATCATCTCTTTTTAAATCCACATCATGACCACCGTACCTTACTCCTTCCCCTATGACCTCCAGGTCTCTTAGGCAAGACACATTGGTCTTCAAATGAAGTCATGTTACGTGGCCACTTTTCCTCCTGAGACATCGGATTTATCTGGTGAAAACAGATTGGTTTCTGCCTATGATTTAGAGTGAGCTGAAGGTAGAGAATCTCTCATCGCGATCCTGCCAGCCTGAAGCAGATGAGAAAAACCATCCAGTTTTTCCCCCTGGTGGACCCTTGCTTGCTGCACACTAAACAGTCCTGGCAGACTGCTGTTTTCTGAGGTGCTGTTGCGAAGCCGCTGAACCATGTGTCACTGGTTCCGCTGCTATTATGAAGCTGTCTGCCTGCACCACTGACACAAAGTTATCTGTGGCGCTAAGGAGACATCCTCAGGGGGTACACGAAACTTATCAAATATCTAACCCCGCAGACCTTCCTCTGTTGTTTTGCATCAGGCTAATTAAAGTCTGTCCAAGAGCTGCCCATTGGACCAAGTAGACTGGGTTTCTGAGCCTAATTGGACCGAACATTGTTCCTTCTTTTCCAACAGTCAAAACACAGTAAATGCCTTTCTCCTTTTTTATTAGATGCTTATTTGAGTTACTCTAGCTTGGGTGAGGTCAGGATTGATACTCTTGCCTGTGTTATGTTTTGCATTTAACTAAACAAAGCTTTATGATTTCCAAAGGCTGGGTTTTTAAGTAAACGAGTTCTGAACCTAATGCTAACGCTCCCTGAGCCCGACTGTTTGGTGATGCGTGGTTTGTCTCTGGCTTATTTTCCCTTCGTCTGAAGAGTTAACATTGCTAGCTTCGTTCTACTTGATCTTCGGCCACATGTGCACACCAGGGCGGCCATCTTAGGACAAAGTGTATGGCCTTTTGTGCTAGCTGGGCCCCACTTAGTCGCCTGGCCTCCTGGTGCTTCCGGAGATAACTCATTTCTCTCAGTAGTGTGCAGTGTTTGGATAGTTATTAGACATAATAATACTGTAACAGGGATTGCTGGGTAATAAAGATCCCCATATTTTAACTGTTTTTCATTGATTATTAATAACAATGAACAATTTATCACTCAGAGCCAGATCCATGACTAAATGATTTAATTTATTTTCATCTGACACTGCTTCTAAAGGAAAAGCCATGGCTGTAGCACACTAATCCGTTTTGTCTTGGCCTGTATCATCGTCACTCCTTCAAAGTATTTTTCATTGAAGGAGGAATGTTGTATCTCAAATTACAAACCTCACTCCTGTTTTTTTTTTTCCTTTTAAATCTTCCTGTCAGCTAATCATCAATTTTTGTTTCATAAGTACTTTGTGACATTAAGTCCACCACTTGAATTGGAGACAACCAAAAATCCAATCAGAAGGGGTAGAATTTTCATCTTGTTCTTAAAGAGATTCAGTTGCAGATTTAGACTTGCAAGCCTTTATTTAAAATTTTTGTTTTGCACTTTCACACTGATGAAGTTGAACACTAAGTTCTTTATAAAAGCCTACTTTCCCACCCCTCCTGACAACCGTGGTACTTTTGCGATTTCTGAATGTGTAGAAAATCACATCCTGTCCACCAGTTACTCTTAGTTCCACAGCATCAATGACAGACGTATAATCTCCAAGTCCCCTGCTGGTGAGGTTTAGACAGTAACAACTACATGTTAAGCTATATTTAAAAACTAAATGTGGTCACAAGATGGAAAGGCAGAAGAAAGGCTTGCAAACTGTAAAGGTGACTGAGTGCAGCCTGCTAAACATCTCCTAACTCCGATGCAAAGTGACCTCTTCAAAAACCAGTCCATTATGTGAAAATCCTTTGGTCTCTCATTTGAACTTGGTGAACTTAATTAAAGCTACAATTTTTTTTCTTATAAAACAGATTGCATCTAAAAACCAATGAGACTAAACAGCTACTTTTGGATAAGCAGGCTATTAAAGTTTTGAATGGAACACATTATTGCTGCAGTTTAAGTAGTCTTTTATTTTATAGGACATAATGTGTTTGTCCTGTTTAGAAAACAACAATGAGCATTTGATAAACCTGCAACTCCACCATAGAGTATAGCATATAGTTAATGAAAAAAAATCAGAATTATTTAACACATTCTTAGGTTTATAATCTTAAAAAAAGATGACTTTAACATCTGGTATTTGCTGTGTTTTTTGACAAACAGTTTGAAAAAGGATCAAGTATATTTCAGCATCATTTTTAAAAAGAAGGAATTATTAAAAATGCCCTTTGAGCCAACTCAAAAATAAATATTAAGCCATGAGATATATGAATGTATAACAACGTATTTGATCTTTATTGGAAAGCTGCAGTGAACAAAAATAGCACTGAATAAAATGTGCTCAATTTTTGCACATGATGGCTTTCAGGGGTTTTGTTCAGGAGTTGAGGAGCAGAGACATAAAATGTTGTCTTTTTTTTTGTTTAAGTCATTGTATCACATTAATCGTACAGTAGCTGACCAGCATCTCTAGAATCCATTTAGCTCCAAGACCATTCAGTCCTTGTAGTGTAAGACAATAAGAGGACTTTAAATTCTGAACTTTTACAAAGGATTAGTTGATGCAATAATCTAAGGGCTCATAAATGATTGCCTCAGATGCCAAATTGTTGTTTTTTTTTACAGAGACACATGTTGAAATATTCTAATTTAATGAAAATAAAAGTGGTTTAAGGATCCCTTTATGTTTAAGCGCTTTTCTTTCCTTTATATTTTCTTCATTTTCATAATTGTTTATGTCTTCTAGCTAAGCTGTTTCAGTAGATTTTTACATTCTTTTGCACATTTAGATTATTTGCTGTTCTTTGTATCTCAGTTCTACCACGTTTGTATTAATCAGTCTCCCTTCCTCAGCAACCCTGCCTTTTTCTCTGCCACAGCTGCAAATCATTTCATCTGACTTGCTCTTCTGGTTTGTTTGTCATTTTTCTTACACTGCCTCAGTACATATAGCTTTTGTACTACCAAGAGCTGCATATACAGTGCATCAGATTTTCCCATACTTTCCCTGTTGTTTTGATGACTTTATCTGTATTTTGCATCCTGTTTCCTTGTGCCTTCAATAAGTTTTCATCTTTCATTTATTAGATATCATTATTTTTATTGAACACTACTGTTTAGGCTTGATTCCTACTCTGCAATGACAGAAGTGGAACCATTTTTCTGCATCCCATTTTAACAGCTAATCCTCTGACTATGCTTTAATATGATAAATCTTTGATCTAGTAACAGATTGGGTCGAAGTCCATCATGCTAACCAGGTTTTTGAAGGTTTAAGACTCTTTAGCTTTGTGAGTTTTATAATGTATACTAATATGTGGAATTGTGTTTCAGAAAAAAATATTGTATATGGTGTACAAAAATGGAATGAAATTAGAGTTAACAATAAAATAAACAGCACAACATTTGCCTCAAACTCAGATGTAGAACAGATGGAGTGAAAATAAACAAAAAAAAACTGCTTGATGTATTGAATTGTAGTCTTTCTTTCTTAAAGTTTCATACAGAACTACTATAGACTGGCAGCCTGTTCGGGGTGAATCCCAACTTTCACCCAATGACTGCTGGAGACAGGCACTAGAAGTTTGACTCTGACTAGTGGTAGAAGACTGACAGATGGGTTTCATGCGTCACATATAATTTCTCAGTATCTAAATTAGTCATTCAGAATGTGACAATTCTCTTAATCGTGATACAGTACATTAGCTTTAATCGTCTGAGATGAGTATCAAACAATACCTCTTTAGTTAATTTGTTTAGCATGAATTACTTTCTTTCAGAAAGCACCAGAAAACATTAATTTCACTAATGTAACTTAAAAGAAAAAAAGGATATCGTAATAATATCAACCATGAAGAATTAGGTGCATAGAATGACTAAACAGAATTAGTTTCTAAACTAAAATGAAATTACTTAATGTATTTTATTGGTATTTTATGTGAGATGCCAACAGAAAGTGGTGGTAATTCTAGAGTAAAAGATATAATTCTTTTTACATTCGTATTACTTAAAATCTAAACAATTGAGCATGCATTTGAAAGCTTCATTTCATCGTGAGATGGGATGAAAATGGTTTGTGATCACAAAATTTCCATCTGAACGATGAACATTTCACCCACTCTTAACTATTTACCAATAACTGCAACAAACCATTCATCTTCTCCCACTTATCTGTCAGGGTCAAAGGGCTGGTGACAGTCTTAGGCGGTTTATCGGCTGAGGCCTAGAGTCCACCCTACACAGGTTGTCTAACCCTTGCAAGGCAACAAATGCGTAGACATATAACTAAACTCACACAGACTCACACCTAAGGACAACTTAGATATGCCAAATACCCTAACATCCATGTTTTTTGACTATGAGAGGAAGCCAGGGAAAACATGCAAACTCTATGCAGAAAGACCCTGGGCTGAGAATACAACCTAAGACATTCATGCTGCTTTACAATACTGATGCAAACTGAACCACCTCTTGTGTGTATTTTAGTAAGAAAAGAGGGCAGTTAAAAAAGGGAGTAAACATAAGCATAACACTAAATCAAGGTTAAAGTTTCAGAATCAAGGGAAATAATAATGCAGCACTTATTTTCCACTGGACTCATTGAAAACCCATTAGCTTTAAACAATAGCTTCTTGGAGAACTCAATCTGGATTTTACTACTGTTACTAACGTCCCAAATGGTCCACTTCACTCCCATCCACATCGGCAGTCTCTTTCCCTGGGGGGGCAGTTCCAGTTTTAACCAGCCTGAAATGCCAAGATTTATTACTTCTTGCAACTCTTTAAGTTTTCTTTTAACTATCAATCCATTTTTGAATATCATATTATCCTTCAAAACCATGCATCCTATTATTTCAACTCTACAATCATCTACTATTTAGTGTTGGTCTGTTGCACAAACACATTGAATTGTGTGGTTTTACTGTGTAAAATGTAAAAAAGTTATAGTGGTAAAAATGGTGGTATTAATAATACCTTTGCATGGTGCTATGTGTTTGGATAGATTTCAGTATGTGCATGCATTTGCACCTCTAGTTTGATATGTGATTAGCTTTTTATAATATATAAGGGAAAAGGACTAAGAAAAAAAAAACTGAAAAAAGAAAAATAGGATTTTCTCTTAGAGTCCATGTGAACAAAAGGCTGCAGACAGTACTTGTAAAATCCTGATAAGCTGGTGCGATACTCTTATGGATACCTCTCCATCGCGGCAAGTAGTTGGACGAAGAGCTGCTAACAGGATTAAGTCTTTTGTGTTTACATTCACCAAACCTACAGAGAGTAGTAAAATCGATACGTGACTAATATGATCAGGGAAAGGCCACAACGCCTCATCTCCTGCTTCCAAAGCAGCTTCATTTACCATGTGACTGTACCTGAAATTTGTATCCTCTTCAAACCACAGTAAGAGTACTCTTAAAGCACAATAGGTCCCTGAAATGAGATTTGTCTGATATTATTCCATATCTCTCAATTTGAAAATGCAAGTCCACATTGCAGGAAATAGGAAAACCAGCCAGATTGCTAACAGATCAGGGTTCTTGTCAGGAACAATTCACCGTGCTGTCCTTGTGCATTTTCATTAAGCTGTGAGACTGTAGGAAGTATGAGCTGGGCATATCTCATTAAAACTGAGCAGAATGATTCTGCCATCTCTATTGTGCTCAGTAATTCCTTGGTGATGTATTCTGCCTCCATGTTGCTAATGCAAACAGATTCCTGATATCAAACCCACTTTGCCTCTATAATTTTATATTATCTGAAAAAAAAAGACACTCCAAACCATCACAACCTTCACCAAGTTCATAAAATTGTAACAGCCCCTTATGAAATGACAGCCATGTAAGCAATAACATCTGGCAAATAGATGGTCCATGTAATGTCCACTGAGCCTCAGTGGGCATAACCCTGGTAATGACTGCAGAGACAGGCAGAAAGACAGATTTGTAGACAGACAGTAACAGACTAATAAGCAGACAGGCAGCCAGGAAGGCTGGAATGAAGAATGAACAGTATTTTTGTAACACAAAACCAGAAAAAAGTGTTTAGAAATACCTTTTTGAAAGTATTATTTTATAGATGAGTTGATATTCTACAGCACCTAACTTGAAAACAGATTGTCGCAAAAAAGGCAAGACTTTCTGGTGAGTTTTCTCCATATTCATCTGTGTGTTACTGAGGAAAAATATGTGATACCTAAGAGATCTTGCTTGAGGAAATGCTTAACCCATTCTGCATATGAAATTTTATCATATTGGCTCAGACTGAAAGATCTTATTAACTACTTGATGAATATTTCTTCTAGTTTAAGAAACATTCACCACTCTAGACTCAAAGGTAGACAGATTTACGTTTAACCCTATTTTTGTTTTGTTGGTGTTTGGAGTTTAGTCATCACATATCGCAGTGGTTGTAACCTTCACATTGTTCAGCTCATACTTAAAAACAGACCTTAATACAAGATTTGCATTACATAATTTTTTTCCATCCTATCAATTACCTGAAATGCAAGTTATCTTATCTAAAGTAGTATTGTAAAAAATATCCCACTAGTTAAAGAAGAGCTTTTTTTTTTAAAAAAAAAAATCACATTAATAAATACTACCCCTGGTAGATAGAGTTAAAGCTGTCAAAACATATATATATTTCCCATTAAATAGTTACTTGAAAAATCCTTATTCCCATTACAGCAATCAATCCATTCTTCTTTTAACTGACATCTTTTGGCATTTGGCTTTTGGCATTTTCCTCTGATAGTTGAATGGTTTTATCTTTTGTGATGAGCTGCGGGTCTTTGAGGTTGGAAAGCTTCATTTCCATCACCCTGATCTTGCCAGAGTCTAGTGGCAAGAATATCAAGTGAATCAAATTGCTTATGATTTGAATCTGATTCAATATTTTGTCACAAATCGTTTATGGAAAGCACTGAAATAAATTTATTTTTATACCCCTTCCATAGGAAAAGCGTTCTGAACAAGACTAAACATGGTACCCATATAAAAGATAAAGAAATTTGCCTATAGTAACATGTTAAAGATTCCAGTCATTTCTGTCTCTCTGAGTTTAAGTTGAGCATTGAAAAAGGCATTAGAACTTGCAAGATGGTTGCAGGATTTGGCCAAACAATTGAGGGATGACTCATAATCTTAACAGTTGAGTTTTGCTGGTTTGTATCCTTTTTTCCCTCTTTTTTTCCCCTCCAACAAGTGAAGTGCAAGTTTAGTTTAATTAGGGAGAAATTATTGAAAAAAACAAAACTCTAAAGAAATAGAATTCTAAACAAAATCTTTTTTTTAAAAAAATAAATATAAATCAGTAAAATTAAACTCAGGAAGTTTCTACCCCTGGCTTTGTACTAAAAGCTCCTCCTATGGAATAAACCTCACATAACCGGTGTTCAGTCACCTGAACAAAATGGCTCAAAAAACACATACAATATTTATCATCATCTACATTGAATAATACAAATATGACTTATTAAAAGATTTGATCACATGTTCCTGTTAGAAAAATATTGTGGCAGGAGCATCACAAATGGAACATCCCTCACTCAGCTTGTCCTCATTTGCATTGCATCGCATTTACAGTAGAGTACGACACAAACAAAGACACAATTCTATAGGTTAGCCAGGTGTAAAAAGACAACAGAATTATGTAGCCACTGATTGACTGTTTCAATTGTGAGCATGTTACAGTATCTAAGGGCATGGGTTACCCAATGACAGTGATCTTCAATCTCAGATTGGAGATAGAAACAACAGGCATGGAATGTAGGAGACAGGGAACAACACGGGACAATGAGAACAGGTGAGCATACATAATCACTGTGTTCGGATTCGTCCTGCACAGGCTGGATTTGTCGGCCGGTTATGTCATATTACTGACGAATGCAGTCTTCTTTTGGCCTGTTTTGAAGGATGGGTCCCGTGTATCCTAAGCAGCCTTCGTTTTCTGGTGGTTCATTATGAGTTAAAGAAAGACGACTGCTTCGTGCTCAGGAAAACGGAAATGGCGACGAACAGTGGTGAATATTGGAAATGCAGCTTAATAAAATACAGTCAATAGTTCAGTCTAAAATTAATGAAAACATATTTTTTAAAAGGTTATAGAGTTGGACATGTGGCAGTAATGTTTGGTTTATTGAGAGCGTTTATTCTGTGACTGTGTTAAAGGGTGTGGCTGACATTTAAGCACAGATTCCCATATCTGCGTGTGTGAACTATAGATCTGATATCTGTGACCACGGTGACCACCTGCTGCTGAAGCTCATCAACAATGAAATTTGCCAACAAAACATTAGTAAGAAGTTTAGCATCCAGTCTTTGCCTGATTTGTTTATCAATATTATGTATATTATGTCACGGTTGCTAGGTGACAGAGTGTGTGCTGAGTGAGGGGCGTTGAAAGCTGGACCTGTTTGAATCCAGAGCCATGAGTCCTCCGGCCTCCCTATTTTCAAGGCCCTAGAAGAACCCAGTCCAGGTAGACCGGGTCCTTAGAAGACACTGCCCATGAAACCTTAAGAGTAACAAATGAAAAAGAAATGATCAAAACACAAACATGAAAGGAAATCAAAACCCAATTACCTCAGGATCATGACAAGTATGTACAAGACTGCATAAATTACAGAAAGCATATCAGAGTTCTTTCAAGAGTTTGGAAATAAATTAGCATATTAAGAGTTAAAGCTTTAATATCATCCCCACCAATGTTTCTGAGATAACACTTGTCCCCGATTTTTCAAAAGTGTGAGAATCAGAGTACTGTAGGCAACCTATATAATGATGCTGCAAGACAAAATTCAATTCAAGCTTATTTTTGTTGCAAAAGAGCTCCAGCCCCCTTGAAATGGGGTGTTCAGGCTAAGGGGCTAATTAAATTAGTTCAGAGATTGTGTATCAATGCGTGGTTTCATTCAATAACTTATTAGTTTTGCATGATGAAGTAATATCAAGAAGTATTTTTAGTTGAACAATTCATTTTTTTGTGCTGTTAATTATTTAATATATTTTTTAAACAAAACAATTTCGCAAAATCTAAGAATTTTAACGATTCTGCCTTGGGCTCAGAGAGTCCAGTCTTGCTCTTGGAAGAACCGACCATTGCTTTTTATACAACATATGTAAACATTTGAATTCTGTTATATTCTTTTGGTGCACTAGGGTCATGTCTGAAATCTTGCATGAAAATTGCAATCAAAAGTAATACAGGTGTCAGGAAGTGGTTGTTTGGGTTGGTGGTGAGGCAGAGGCTGGAACCAGGAGGTGGTGAAAATGATGGTTTTATTTGGTGAAGAGCAAGTCCAGAATGCAGAATACAGAATGTTGTCCTCAGACCAGGCAGCACGGCTAAACTGAATCCAGGGTGTACACCGGTAGCGCTGGACATTCGAGAGGCAAACAATCACAGAGGATCACAGGGAACTCAGGAGAACGCAGACAGTCACAGACAATCAGAGACGATCCAAGACAAGGACCCGACAAAGACAAAGAGACACAGGAGGGATTATATACACAGAGGGGAAATCAGGGAAACAGGACACACCTGGGAGCAATCAGGGGAGGACAGGACGACACAGGGAGCACAGAGGCAACAAGAAACTTCAAAAAACACAACAAGGACCACACATCATGACAATAGGTATTCATATAATCATTTTGGTGTGTATATTTTAGAAGGGAAACAGCAAAGTTGTTAATAATATGGTCACCTATGTGTTTTCTATATCCTGTCTGATCAACAGCAATCTTAAAAGACATATTTTTCTACAAATACAATTTTTTGAAGAGGTATTCTTGCACTGCTCTCTCAATGAATCAGTCTTAAATCTGTCAAACAGTATTCCTTATCAATGAGTTGTAGGTGGACAGCTTGTAAGTCTTGGCCTGAGGAGCTGTCTGTTATGTTTAGAGCCCCTGTCCTTTATACTTCAACACTTCTTTGTAAACTTTATATGTACTACATATTTCACCCAATGTCTTCTGTTGTTAGTTGATAGGAGTCAAAGTTTTCCATGTGAGAATAGGTTGATTATAAAAATACTGGTGAAGAGAAACAATCTAAAAGCAAACAGATGTGATCAAAGATAATGTAGGATACTATGATTTAGGTGCCAGCTGTGAATAACCTAAACCAACATTCTCATTTAGTATTAACATGTTTTTTTTTATGTAATGATAACTAAAGGTACACTGTGTGCTTTATTCTATAGACCTTTCTCTATATTACCCTAAAATACATTTTATTCAAAATATTGGTTATTATTTCTTTATACATATCAGATGTCTTTTTTTCCTATTCTTAATTATTTTTCCACCTATAAAGGGTGTCTTTTTTTAATCGTAGTCTCTGTTCTGACTTGGTTACATATATCCTGAAAGAATTATGAATAATCAGACCAGCCCAACAGCAATGATTCAGAATTAACATTAAAACCATTTAGATCACAATTAATTAGTTGAGCCTTTGAAAGCTTTGTTGTAATTATGCTGAGAAAAAATAGACAGGATTTTTGTTTTAAGATTAATCTTTTTGCTGCTCCAGCTTCTGAGCACACTGCCTATAATGCTTCACATCCAATAGGCCACTGTAGAAGGCAGTAGTTAGCCAGCTCGTTTATTTGAAGAGTTGGCTTGCCTAGAGCAGGAGGGGGCATGACTCAACTTGCCCTATCATTGTTAAGAGCTAGCTTGGAGCAATTTTTGTATGGTATAAACAACCAGGGAAGAGAGAACATGACACGAGTTCAGTTGATTGCAACCAATGTTAAATTAAATCAAGGTACTTTAGAAATACAACGAATACTCAAGCCCATTGTAAAACATCATCCAAAGCTAAAAGAAATTGAAAAGCATCCTTAAATCAACAGACCAGAATATTCCAGAGCAATGAAACAGAGTTCCACCTAGCTCCCTAAGGCTGCGAAAATTATCTCTCTATGTTTGACATTATTAAGGGTTTAGGCTTTTGGTTAGCGAGTTATGGTACATTATACCCTCACTAAGCTTTCTAAGCATTAACGCTGTGCATTGAATATGATTAAAACTAATAATAAAATAAGAAGCTACTAGATGCTATAGGGTTGCACTTACATGTGACTCCTAGACTTCAAGATCCATAAATGGATTGCTTGATCATTTTGCAGAAACCCTCTTAACAAATCACAGAAACATAAAGGCCGTTTCTCAATACTCAAGAACGTAAGTATGGACTCTTGCCAAGTACGTTCTTCACAAGAACACCAAAAGTATGTACTCGGGGAGAATGCGAGCACACAAGACAGATCTGTGTCAATAGGAACAGAAGCGTACTCATTATGTCACCGCAATAAAGGCTCGTCTGGAGTTGCATTTAAACTTCTATTGTTAGTAGTCTCTAGATAATAAAAAATTAGGTTAATTTATTTGAGGAATTATGATCAACACTCACAGGTACACACAAATAAAATCAACCTTTTGCCGAATAAAACCAAATAAACCCGCCATCAGAGCCACTGGCACTTCACACACAGCTTATGCCGAGAGAGGGGTGCTGCAGACGGGCTAACGTTAGCTATGGCTGCGGGTAGCCTCGGAGCTCCACTGGTCGCTACGGTTCTCTCAACATTGGAACTTTTTTAAAACCTATGCACTAAATCAGTAAATGGGCCACATAGGAAAGCTTAGATGTATACTCAAATGATCTTAAAACGTACTTTTGTGGAACAACGGCAACAGAAAAAATGAACTTTTAGCTTAATACTCTGAGCCCCGTTAGCGCAGCTCCGGAAGCTGGTGCTGCTGTGGTGCATGCTGGGAAAACTGACATTCTTAGAACGCAACAAGTCTGCTCTGATGCATGCTTGGTAAAGAGGGAGGAGCGAGAACAACATCCGCGGATTTTCTCCGTTCTTGGTCTTGTGTTCACGTGAATTGGAACAGTGCTCGGGCCGAGGCTGATGACGTTTCACAAGCACATGAGTACATGAGAACGCAGAAGTACGCATATTGAGAAACGGCCAAAGATTCAAACATGAGTGATGTGTGAAGTTTGATCAATGATAAGCTTTTATGCTATGGCAGAAAAAAGGTACTAAACATAACTAACGTTTCCGATAATACTGCACATCGAAAGACATTTGCATGTGGCATGTTTTATTAGTTCTTGAACTTTGCTTCCCAGAGGTTTTTTAAAGTAGACTCTATGTCATATCCTCTTTGGAGAATAAAAGGAAACTGTTCATTTTTCGGCCTCGTCCATCCTCAAGTAGCAGGCTGCAGTTTGCAGTATCCTCCTAACCCAAGAAATAAACTCAAATTCAAAACACTAACATCACGAAAACTTAAAAAGAACATCAGGAAATCAATTGACACATAACAGATAAAGCTGCAGCTCAAGAGGTGATTTATTTCTGGCTTTATTTAACAAAGTTTCAACCCACGTTTTATTTTTAAAACAGGCTGGTAAAAGGGAAGAAGAGACAGATCATCAAGAGGTAGAATGAACCCAAGTCCTTCTCCAAAAAGAAAATTGAAATCAGAGATATTGTTGATAAATTTTATTAACCATAACAACCTCACAAAATTCAGAGACCTGAGATCCCATGAGCCGGTCTCATTGACCCTATAACATCTTGCCACAGTGGAGCATATTACTGACTAACTTAGTGACTGAGCCAGGGTGATGAACAAGTTTGATTTCAAGGACACAGACTCAGTTTCCAGCATAAACAGTGTGTCAGAAAGCGTAAGGAGATCCTTTAAGGTCTGTGTACCGATTTTGGTTTGGTTTCCAAAATTGATATCCGAATGAGATAAAACAGAATAACTTTTTTTTCTTTTGCGATCCCTGTTACACCCCCATTGTCTCAGGGTCACGTTACAGCACACATAATTGTGAGCAAATATTGATTTCCACTCTTTGTTCTGTGTAAAGGGCCAACACAGTCTACTATGACATGGTCAAATGGTTGATCTATCACCGGAATAGGACACAATGGAGCAGGTGGTATCAC
>JAUZNJ010019478.1:0-17247 GCA_034780135.1 Jordanella pulchra | reverse complement strand
GGGAAAGGACCACAAGCCGGATTCGAACCTGGGTTGCCCGCGTCGAGGACTAAGGCCTCCATACATGGGTCGTGCGCACTAACCGCTGCGCCACCTGTACGCCTGACACAATTTTCGGTTTAAGGCGTTTGTGTAAAATTCTTGTTCTTAAGGGAGAAAAGATTTTCAAAAACAAGCACTTCAATGTATATCGTACTTAAAATAATCTTTTTAAACTGTTGTTCAGCTCTTCTGGCGAATGTGAGTGCTTTGTCAGCTATCCAGTACCTGCGGCAGTACATGGAAATGAAGAACCTTCCCATAGAGGACATCTGACAGAAAGACAAAGAACTAAATTCCAAACATCCTCACCGTGGGTCCACAAAAAAGACAAAAAGAAACACAGAAAACATTCAAGTTTAAACATCTGTGATGAGCTGCAGGTTGGTGAAGTAGACAGAAAAGTCACTTTGTTGCACTGGTTAGGTTGACTTGTTACACAGAAGTCCGTGTGGGAACCTTTACGTAAAAAATTAAAAGTAGCCTACTTACCTGCACAAAAAAAAAAACATTTATTTGTAATCAGCAGGATTAACATCTGGACGTCATGCTGGCTGCTCCTTAACAAAAATCTTGATCTAAAATCATTATGATGCAGAAAAGCTGACATGTTGAGGAACAACATTCTATTGAAACACTTGTTTCTTAGACAGTTTCCCTTTCGGGACAACCATACATTTTCTGATGGATTCCAGCTAATCCATTGTATCTGGTGTATGATCCCTTTGAACCCTGTATGCAACAAATACCCCCCCTCAAAATATCCCTGTGCCATGAAAGCTGAGCCACCATGTTTCACAGTGTTTGTGGCATAACAGTGCTTGAGGGTCATTCAACAAACTGTCTGAATCCAAGATAATGAAAGAATAATCTCACCTTCATCAGTCCAAACAATGCTGCTCCATTTCTCTTTGGGCCAATCAGAGTGTTCTTGTAACAAAGGTAACTTGTGTTGGGAATCTTGTTGATAGTGTAGCTGCATAAAGCAATCTTCTGCTTTTGGTCTTTCGTTTAAAGTTGCTTAACAGCATTTTAACTGCAGGTTAGTCAGTCATTTCTGCCCTTCCTTATATGTTGTCCCTTCTCCTCTCACCTATTCTAAAATGTTGCTGTATTAGGCAAATCTGGAAATAACAATTTTACTCAGATTTTCAGAGAAGACAGATAGTCTTAGTTTAGTTTGATTCGACTATTAATAAAGAATTAATCTGTTTAGCCACTAGATAGATGGATGGATGGATGGATGGATGGATGGATGGATGGATGGATGGATGGATGAACAAATAATAAAAAGGAAAAACCCAGTTGGAAATTATCAGCATTATCAGCTCAAAGTTCCTGTTTGCTATTTAAACAGTTATTTTATTAGACTCTGTGCATCTTATTAACCCAATGGACCATAATGCAAAGGCAGAGTAAATGTTTTGTACACATCTAGCAGTTGTTTGACTTTGTCTGTTCAACCTTTTTCACTGAATGTACCTCCTCAGAGACAGCCAACACCTTCTGTCAACGTTTCTCCTCCAAGAGCCGTAAACTGGACCATGAAATCCTAGAAATGAGGGTGTACTTTCTTTTTACAGCTATAGTCGTGCAGCAAGCAATAATTTGATAACTTGTCATTTTATTAGTTCGATGTGCTTTCTTTATTGGACGTTAGGTTAGTGCCTGGTATCATTGATCATAATTATCATAACTTTTGATTTGACAAGTTTTACTTGTTCCAGTTGTTTGATTCTGGATGTTAAATAAATGTAAAGGTCAATCATCTTGTCAAGACTTGGCTTCACATTATTTTTAACATGTAGCTGATCTACTGCTCTGTGATTCAATGTAATAAAAACATTAACATGTGACTTGTCTTCCTAAGCTAATCAGCACAAGGAACACAATATTTCTACCAACAACGTTAGGAGGCACAAGCATTTTTTTTAAGTAATAAATCAAGGGCCTTATTGATAGTTCACATGTATTTGCTTGTTAAACACTGACAGCAACAATGTTCAAGTTTTAGGGTTTGACAGTCATCTTGCTCACTGTATAACTTTTAGCCTGAAAGCAACTGGTAACACAGTACTTTGGCAAAATGAATCAGTCTTACTTCTTGTTCTGGAGCAGACAACTTTGGACCAGAGGAATGAGAAGTCATGGACTAGGTCACATGACTCATTCAGCATTGCAAGCGTTTTCCAACCATTTTATAATCACCAGAAGTCTCCAAAAAAAAACAAAAAAAAAAACAAAGAAAACTTGTATTCACAGGAAAATGTTGGCAGTGATCCACTGAAAAAAACAACTTAATATTAAACACCTCAAACTTCTTTCAGCAGACAAATGAATCCTCTTTCAATACTGATATTTGCATCCATGGCTCCACAGTGTATGGCAAGATTATGAATGATATATCCACTGTGATAATGCAGCTTAAATATTGGTTTTATTACAGTTATTGTTTTAAATATTTTCTATTGCAACACTATTGTTTTTTTTTTTAATAAAATTCCCCTCCATTCATCCTTCTGGCCAGTATGAGCAGATTATAATTCAAACTGCTGTTTAAGGGATGAGTAATTTCCCCTTTTTAAAATCACAAATCAAGCATAACATGTTTGGACAGCTTGGCTAAATTTCACAATCTCGCACAAGCCTGAAGAAACTTGTGTAACAACAGGAAGCAACAAAGTAAGGAGGCTGGAAGGATGGGCCAAAATTCAGTAAAAAAAAAAAAAAAAGCAGTTCTCCCAAATCTAATAAAGGCGTAGCTTTTAGACCCGTTGTCGAGCATAAAACTTGCTATAAGATCTAACATGTTAAAAGGCAGGGCTTTGAAGAAGTTTTCACTGTACTATTCATATCCATCTAACTTCTGCTTTTTTTTGGATCACTATTGTTAACTACTGGAAACCCAGTTCCCTTTAAACCAGAGCTTAAATATGATCATTTATAAAAATCTTTTAGTTGCTTAAATGACTTATTTATTCAGTGTGTTCATCCTTACTTGCTTAAAAGGTAAGCGTTACGTGAAGAGGTGTCATTTGTTTCCTGCTTTCAAAAGATAAGCTAACATCGTTCCAGTAAGCACAGCTGTACTGTTTATATTCAAGTGTTTAAGGATTTATCCATTTTTGAGGAGGACCTCCTCAAGACCATCAGTTTAATTACACTTTGACCAAATGTTATCACAACCAAAGCTGTGTAATCAAATTCACACAGATTGTGAAAGAATTAACATCTACAAATAAGGCAGCTTTGAATTAATCGATTACATCTCAGCTTGAAGAAAAAGAGCTCTAAGTCCTATGAGCACTTTAGATAACCACTATATGTGAAGGATCAAAATGATTGTTTAACTGCTTAATCACCTTCTGTGATACACACATACACAAGATGAACCTAAACAATTTGGACACTTACTCTGCTTTAAATCTAACATTATAGCTGAATAAAACATATAAAGGATATTTCAAGGGTTGTTTTTGAAAGTTGACAATTATCTCTGGTAAATTCCTGTACTAAGGAGTGTTTATAAAAGAACATACAGTCTGGTTACAGTCTTCCAAAACCTTATCGAAGAGGTTCTGATGAAACCCCCATTAGATCGTTGGGACGTTTGAGTCCTGTCCTGTGGAGTTAGACCTGCTGTGATGAGCCATGCGTCTGTGCAGAGGTTGCTTGGTTTCTCCAATGTTCAGGTCTGTGCATTCTTCACTACACTGAACAGCATAAACCACACTGTTAGTCTTGTTCCTGGGTGTCTTATCTTTGGGGTGAACCAGTTTTTGTCTCAGGGTGTTACTGGGTTGAAGTGCAAGGAGATCTGATGCTGGTTAAATATTATTAAAGGCTCATTTAAAATATATATATATACATATTTATGTCTGACAGCAGTAAAATACTAGTCAGTTTTGAAACCCAGAACATCGACATCCTGTAAAGAGCTGAGGAAAATGTCTTTTTTAGTGTCAGAGTGGGTCCAATCACCAGAAGAAAAGCGTTGAGAAAGCAGAGTCAGAGTTAATTTGATAAAATTATTTCACTATTTAGTCATTTAAGTACTTTTAATAAAAGATGTTCTTAAAGTCGGTTAAATATTTAGTTATCTGCTAGCAGCATTTTATCAAAGCGTTAAACACAAAGTGAATTTTATCAACATCATCAGGATTTGGGAAAAAAAAAAACAAAACAAGAAAAAGGTTTAATTGGAGAAATATTTATTGAAATAAATATGGTATGGATACAGATTGATATATATGTCACATAAATACTGAATTTAGGCAGCATTTCTTAAGAAAAAAACTCCACCCAAAAGTTTAAGATTTAGTTTATATTCGACTGGGTCATTTTCAGGGAAACAATGTCAATAGATTCTCCAAATAAAACCTGCCTGTCAGTAAACAGACAGGCAGGTTATGGTCCAAGTATCTACCACACCTTATGACACTATCTTAGGATTTACTGTTTTCATGCTGAATCAAGTGTTTACATCTACTGATATATCAATAATACTCAGTCATATAGATTATTGTGAACATGTAATATTTACAGTCTCAAAAAAGGAGCTTCGGTTATACAGTGAAAAGATATATCGATATATAAAAATTTAGGATTTAAAGATACGTTTCGTCTTATTTAGGATTAAATCCAGTCCTCTATGGTGCTTTTAAAGCCTAACCACACAATACGACTTAGTACTAGTATCTTAGTGGAAAAAAGTGAAGGGTGAGTCATGCTAAGTCATAACTATCATCCACACAGAGATTTAAACATTATTCTGTACAAGAAATCTATTAGAAATGACAGAGATAATAAAAGTTAACACCAAAGTCGGCCTGTTTTCATTCTTCTTTAGCAAGCCCATATGACGGCATAAGAAACAGTTGCAACAGCTGGTAAGAGGAAATCTGTCTCTTTAAGAGTCTCATCCCAGATGGAGGAACTGCTTAAAAACTGGACGATAAAATAAGAGGAAATTCTTAAGGAAAATCTTAGGGTTTCATGATGCGCAGAGCACGAAACGCACTTTGAGTTCCACAACTATTCTTAAATTTATCAACACAAACAAACAAAAGACAGCACACGAAATAACATTTAGAGTGTATGAAGTATACATTATTAATCTGTAGGGGCATGCACCACCTCAAGATGGCTTGTCACCTTCTTTCTTCAGGCGGCTTTGAAAGATAAAAATAAATTAGATAGTCAATTTCAGATCATAACATTTTTAGTCACAGGTGGTTTTAACTATGCATCAACCAAAACCAAACTTCAACATACCATCAAGTCTTGTCTACCTTACTCTACATATATTTGCATTTACCAGGAAGGTTAGGGAATAAAAATGAATACAAATAAATGAAAAACTAATTTTAAAGTTGTACTTGTGGCTTCCAGTTCAGAAAAAACCCAAATTGATGTTTTCCAGAAAGTTAAAATATCACAGCTAAGAACGTTGACTTGACAGGGGTCCAGCTGACACAAAGAAGCAAGGTCCTTGTTTTTATTATAGAGCCGTTTCTTAGCATATTAATTCAATATGAGTGTAAGAAAAAAAAGCGACAGGAAAGGTGTGAGCAGTAGACAAATGGACTTGAAGAGTTAGTGGTGAGGAGAGGACTGTCTGATGTGAGCCATTTTGATACCGACTTTAAATGGCTTTAAATTGGTTTAGTGTTTGTTTATACTTAACGTTTCCCCAAATAAACAACGAAGGTGAACAAAGCATTCAAAGAAAAGCCCCTTCCAAGTACTGTGTGTATAAACTGTTCAATGCCTGGATATATCTTTTAGCTGGCTGGTGTTTCTACAACTTGTGAACCTCTTTAAAAATCATTTTCTTTCTCTTAACCTTCGGTTAAATGTTTAGAAATTGCACTCAGTGAAGAGCTAGCATCTTTAGCATGAACTGGATGTGGCTTAGTCACCATGCAAAGGGGGTCAGTGACTGTTCAGCCAGCAGTCCTCTCCGTGACTTTCTGAATCATAACAGTCCTGCATTAGATTTTTCCTTCTTTATTGGTTTTATGTAATATTCAAATTACTGAGAATATGAGTCTTGTTTATAAAGAAAATTACAAAAACTGTGACTAATGAATATCTATTTAACCTATCAGTTTTGTAATAAAATCCAACACACCTGACTTAAATGATGATACAATTAAAAGGACTCTGGATAAACTGAATACATACTGGAGGAGGTAATTCTCATTAGAGATGCACTTGTTAAATAAGTATCTAAACTTTCTATTTTTATGGGTAAAATCTGTATAAATGTTCTCACCTGTAATAATCTTCCTGACTTGGCAGTGGGCCTCCATGTAGATGATGCCCTTGAAGCCACTGCTGCTCCATTGCCATCCTCTGCAGCTCTGCAGACTGAGCATGCATGGCCTGGAGCTGATGTGAGGCAGACATGTGAGGAATTGGACCCTGAAGCTCTCGCGGATATGCAGCTCCTGTAAAAAAAAAAAAAAAAGACACAAGTTTAAACCAGCACAAAAAACGTTGCAGGAGGAGTTAAGAATACCAACCAAACAGAGGGTGGCGCAGCATCTCATGATCGTGAGGAAGATCAGCGAGTAATGGATTCGGCATGGGGCCGGCAGGGAAAGGGAATCGAGCCAAACGTGGTCCTGTTGCCAGCGGGTCCACCAGAGGATGAGGACTTGTACCTACAAAAAGAATCAGATATGAAATAAGCTTCAACTTTCAGAGGAATTAAAGGCTCACCACTCAACCTCACCTTGACCAAGGGGGTCCTGCTGGTGGAGGTGCAGGTGGGAGTGAATGTGAGAGTGTTGATGGTGATGAGGAGTCACGTTAAGCATCTGCAGCCGGGCAGCCGGATCCGTCGCCACAGAAGCCATCCTCTCAGCGTGAAGCCTCTCTGCAGTCAGCCTCTCGGCGTAACTCAGCTCCGGGCGCATTTGAGGGCCTGCCAGCGCCAACCTCTCACGCTCCAAGGGGTTTAGCCCTGGATGGAAGGGTGCAAAAGGGTGGGAGGGTCCGGGTAGGTGAGGAAGAGCCAGTGCACCGTGTCTAGCAAAGTGCTCCAGGTGGTTGGCTGATGGGTGTAGAGTTTCCAGGTCCGGGGGTTTGACCTCAAAGCCAGGCTTCATTCTTTCACGCAGCTCCCGCTCCCTGAAGTTCCTCAGCTCACGCTCTCTGAGGCTGGGATCCGTGCTGTACAGGCCAGGCATGTGGTAGGCCAGCAGGGGGTCGCCTGGACTCAGGGACACGTAGAACGGATGGTTGCGGTTTGACGGTGACATGACGTGAGGTCGAGCATAGTCATTAAGGCTTCGCATGGCTGGTGTGTCTGGACCGATGTAAGGGGGCACAGCAGCTACAGTGGTGGGGGGCTGCTCGAAGGAGGGCCGGCCATGAACCTGAGCAGATAGCTGCACCTCACTCATGCGACTGTCGTGGGAGGAGCTGGATGCCCTCTGAAGAAAAAAAAAAAAGAGTCAGAGAAATGTATGATGTTTAACAGAAAGGATTTTTATAAGAGACAAACTAAAATGAGTTTGTTTTGATTTTGGCTTACAGAGTTTCTATCTGCTTCTCTCTCTCTCTCCCGCTCCCTGTCCTTCTCTTTTTCACGTTCCTGCCGAGCGCTGAGCTCAGCCTCTCTCCTCAACCTTTCAACAGCCTCCTCTCTTTTCTTGGCGAGCTTGGAGGTCGACAGGGGAGTAAAGAAAAGGTCTGTCCTCGCACAGGAGTTGTAGCCACGATCCAAATGTTTTATGAACCTGAAAGAGATGATCAAAAAAAGGCTTAAATCAGATAAACTTTTTTCACATTTTATGATGCTGTGGCAGCATAATGTGACAGGTTTGAAAAGAAATCAGCATAATTTCTATTGCTTTATGGAAAAACTTTGATCACACCTTGCGGACTGACTAGCATGGCTCGCCATGTTGACGACAGAGGGCTCAGGTGAGGGGCTCCTGGGAGGAGACGGTGGACTCTCTGGCTCCTCCACCTCATCCAGTGGCTCTTCTTTAATCTGTACCTGTGATCCCCCTGCAGCAGAGCTTGGTGAGGGTCTGGGAGGGAGAGGTGGGATGGATGGCTGCAGGTTCGGAACGGGACCGGCAGCGGAGGAGGTGAGAGGGAGGGGAACTGGAGCTGCTGGGAGGGAAGAGGTCGTGCTTTTCCCAGGGTGGTTCTGAGATGACATCGGCGGTTGGGATGGAGCTGAATGTGAAGGCAAAGGATGCGACATGAGTTGCAAAGGAGGAGGAGGGGCTCCTGGAGGATGCTGGTTGGGGAGAGCATTAAGGGGCTTCAGAGCAGGAGGAGGGGGAAGATTAGCAGGCATCTGAGGGAAAGGTGCTGGAGACGGGTGTGGCAACTGCTTGTGAGATGGGGGTATTGGGGTTGTGGGAGGGGGCTTTACTTGGGCGCCAGTGAGCGGTGGGTGGGGGAGCTGAGCATCCCTAAAAAAGGGAACAGAACGGGGAGGGGTCTGAGGTGGGGAGCTGTTGGGCTGCAGGGGTTGTGAGGAGTTGAGAGAAGGTGAGAAGTGCAATGTAGAAGCAAGAGGAAGGTCCTGACCCAGAGCTGCTGCCGTTGGACGTGGACCAGTGACCAGCTGTGACCGGCTGCCTGAGCTAGCTGTGGCAGGGGACTGAGCAGCAGCAGCAGACTGTGGGGGGTCTGGAGAAGATGGACGGGGGCTCTGAGCCGGGTCGGCTGACGCAATGCCTTGTGAAGGTTGATTTGGGACGGGACGGTCCTGAGAGGAGAGGACTTGAGGTACCGATGAGTCCGATGGCGCAGCACCCGAAGCACCAGCCTCTGGTGGAGCCCCGTTGGGCTGGGCAGAGGAGTCAGAGTCGCTTTCATTGCCCTGCTGAGGACTAGGGATGCTTGGAGACG
The DNA here is from genome assembly GCA_034780135.1 of Jordanella pulchra. Taxonomy (NCBI): domain Eukaryota; kingdom Metazoa; phylum Chordata; class Actinopteri; order Cyprinodontiformes; family Cyprinodontidae; genus Jordanella; species Jordanella pulchra. The sequence goes on along the minus strand of JAUZNJ010019478.1, from coordinate 8,328 downwards.
AACTGCGGTTGTCCTGATCAATGTCTTTGGTGTCACTGCCATCATCCTGAGCGCTGCGGCTCTCTGAGGAGCTTTCTTCCTCTGCCTCTCCTTCTGACCGCGAACCGCCTTGAGGATCCTTGAAGAACAAACAAACTTATTTATATTGAGCTGTCAAGAGAGTGAAGCATCAGAACAAAGAGTCCATGTAAGGTTAAAATATGTCCCGTCGCTGACAGCCTCTTGCAAAGAAGGCGTCACAAGCTGCTTATCAACCAGTCAAGAACAAACCTGGAAAATGAACAAACTACATCTGCTTTGGCAGAAAGTGTGTCTAAAATTTATTGTGCCATGTTCTCTAAACAATATGGGAATTAAGAACGTGAACAAAATAGCCCTAAAGCTAAAACTATCTTTTGCCTAAAGCTGCTTTTACGTTTGGGACATTTCAGACATGAAGGTCAAACCATCAGGCTTCCCTCCACTGTACTATAAACCTGGGGCTCTAATCCCTACAGGGGGGCTCAGGCGGGCCACCATCTAGCTGTGTTGCTAGGTCCTAAAATGTTTTGGGTGCAAAAGCAAACAATAAATCTAAATATATTACACTTAATAAAATGAAATATGAAAATGAAACTGTTTGTTTTTCTAGATTTCTCAATTGCTGCTGCCTTTGAGTTTGTGGTTCAACCAGGGATGGTTCCCTGTTTGCACTTCATTTATGTTACTTTTTTAATTGCAATTTCTAACTACATCACACTGCTTATATCTAAATCCACTGGCTGATTACTGATTAGCATTTAACTAAGTGCAAACAATATAAATGTCAAGAGTTAACTTTTAACAGTACGCTTTTGTTAGGACTATAGTTGGTGTTTCCATATTGTCAATAAAATCTTAATATAATTTAAAACTTATATTTTTTAAATTTGCTGTCTACTTTTAACATTTTTTTCCCATTCAGTGTTAATTACAAACCATCACTATTTAGAGTTAGGATCCCTTAAAAGTTTTCTAAATATATATAAGAAAATCATTTAATAAAACTTTTCAAAGCAAAACCTTCAGGTCATAATGATTCATCAAAACTGTCAATCAAGAATATCTTAAAGGAGCAATAAGCTAAATTTCATTAATTTAGATCAAATGTTTTCCACCAAACCAAAGTTATATTTTCAGATGAAGTACAGTAAGACATCACACATGGTTCATGTGAACAGCTGCCACTCAGGGCTTATCAGCATAGCATAGGAGAAAAATGTTTACCTTGAGTTTACAGATAAAAGAAAAGGAACAAAACTAGGATTAACATTGGTCTCATGAACCTAAGAACAGAAGCAGGTCCAGTTTGACTCAGAGCTGTCGGTATCACCAACCCGGTGGTTGTCTGTGCTTCATGTATTCTGTGTATTTATGCTGAGTCTTTACACCAACAGCAACCCGCTTGTGTTGTCTCTTTTATTTTATTCTCTTTTATTGTGAATCAAAATGATGACACGAGGGAAACCAGATCTAACGTTGATTGTCAAAATAGATTAATACAATAAAGGAAGTAGAAGGTTATTTCACAAGCAAAATGTGTAGTCAGTCTGTATTTAACGGGAAGAAACAGTCATATTATTATTACTATTATTGAACGCCATCAATAATTAGTATAACCATATTACCTCTTGTGTCATTTCATTAAGCTTGATAGAAATCTGTAATAAAATGTAGTGATGTTTTGGTCTACAGGTACCTATTCATTTAATGCTCCTCTAAAGGCACTATGACAGAGCAGTTCTTGAGGGTTGGAGGTACAAATCGTGTGCTGCTTTCCCAGCAAAAGTTTACAATTAATCTGTTATGAACTGCCTTTAAAAAGCTTCATGATATCTCCATAATTGGGGTATATTTCTCAAAAGAAATGATAACACCTAGAGCAGAATGTTAGAGAGGTGGTATGAAAACGATGAGAGTAAAAATCAGCAATTATCATAGCAACATGTATGTAAAAATCCACTACTTGTGCTCAGTTCATCATTAACAACAAAGAACACCCTGATCTGTGCTTAGATCTTTTTATATAGTAGTTTCATACACCTGGATTCTTTTTTTTGTAATTGGTTTCCTAAAATCTGCTAAGTTTGCTTGTGTCTGTCTTTTACCTGAATCTTTGGCCTTTTAGGTGTTATCTTTTCAGGTTCGTCAGGCTCTGGAGCAGGAATTTCCCGCACACGTTTTGCTGTCTTTGGCACCGTTACCTCCTCTTTAATCTTCTATAGAAAAAGCAAAATTATAGGATTAAACTAGTCTTATCAGAGAGCATGCAAGAAAGCTACAATGACTATAAAATGTCCCCTCTGAAATTATTGAAGTGTCTAAGTGACCGGGATCAAATAACATTCTACCCACAAAAAGGTTAAATCACTTTATTTACAGGTTAAAATTGTGATCATTTGATTTTTGGTTATATGTTGCTTACCTTGTTCATTTTCTTTGTGGAGTCATTTTTATGATCTGCAGAGGATCTTAAGGAAATTGAGATTCCTCCAGTTGGGAAGTTCTGGTTGGGCTGTGAATCCTCTGTGTTTGGGGAGCCTGTGAACCTCCTGAGGCCACTTCTTAGTGATGATGTCTGCTTTAAAATGTAGCCAACATTATAATTGATTTTTAAAAAAAAACAATAAATCTTTAATATAAAATCCTTGTGTCTAATGTTGCATTTATGAGTTTACATAAAGAGGAAAGCTTACAGGTGCTCTGCTCTGCCGAGTCCTCATCCCGTGCTTGTTGTTCACCTCTTCTTCTGCTTTGACAGGTTTGAACATAAATGAAGTGCTTGCAGATTTAGAGGCAGGCGGCAGACAACCGTGTTTGTTTTCGTAGACGCGGCAAGTGGTGCAGAGCAGAGAGTTGTCTCTCCCGACTTGGTGCCAATCCTTAGAAGCTGTTAAATAAACAATGGCTTTAGAAGGTTTCTGACGCTGCTCAGAGCTCTTCTCACTGTAATAAAAAACCTACTAGTTGTTCCACAGTGACTGCAGCTCTTTGCTTCCTGTTCGCTGTCTTCGCTGTCGACATCGTCTTCGCTGGCAGAGCTGGCTTCAACTGCAACAGATAAACATCAAGAGTGTAAATCAGATTTACAAAGAGTTAGTAAGAAGACTGAATTCCTTCCTTATAGCTGAATAATCACAGAGTTTGGGCCTTATATAAAAAACATTTGAACTGCTGGTTATCCAGGGTAGAATGTCGATACAAAAAAACACCAACAACTTTCATTTATTATCAACACCAGATTGGGACATCCCTTCTATATATACAGTATATATATATATAACTGACCTGAATAATTTCGAGATGGAGGGCTGACAGTAGCTGCTGTGGATCGAGTCTTTGCTTTGCGAGAGGACGGCTGCCGACGTTGCTGACGATAAGCTCTGGTTCCAGCAGCCTCTGGGGTTTTCTTCCAGTGGTAATAAAATGTAATCAATTCTCCCTGATGACAACAGAAATTTATTGAATCACGTCTTTGTTCTTTCCATTATCAAACAGTTAAAGAGAAAACAAGCAGCAGATGAAATAAAACACATGCTTACAGTCTTTTTGCTGGGAAGAAAGTCTTTCCGGATGCGAAAAAAATTCTTTCCATATTGCCTTAAACCTTTGATGAAGCGTTTCTGTAAGACCAACAGGAATAAATATGATTAAGGCATTTCTACACAACTGTCACTACCTGCTATATAACCTGAACTGATATTAAATTCTTATTCCTGTAATTTAATTACATTTTTGTCTGGTAACCAAACGTCTGAAAAATCAAGGTCTTAAGCTTATTAATGGTCACTTAAAGGAATTTTGTTTTAGCTGATTTGCAGATTCCACAGATGTTCTGTTGAGCACATCTCAAACAGTGAGTATAATGATGCTCAGCATCTTCATTAATTTTTAAACATTTTATTCAATTACTTGCACTGCTAAAGGAAGTACAACATAAATTCTGAAGGAAATCTGTAGAACTAAACCGTTTGGAGGAGTTTTCTCACCACGTCGTCTTCTGACCAACATTTTTCTATCAGTTTTGGCAGTGGCCTCTTGACCAGACGCTGCAGAGCTTTGGCTGCATCGTAATGGCTTGCATGAAGCTATAAATGAGATGGGTCAAAAATACCAACTGGTTTTAAATATCAGTGCTGAAATGATGTTATTTCTTCAACATAATACAGTTCGGGTTTTGTTGCGCACCATGTTGAGAGCGTTAAGTGTGGTGTCATCGCGGGAAGCTGCCAAACATCCATCCTCCGTGGATCCACCATCACACATCCCTGCAAATGCTGCCATGCTCCTAAAACAATCCAATTTATATGAAACATTTTAAAGCTTTATAGCGATGCAGCATTTAGATACTATCATAAAAATACTTTAAAAAGCCTTTGCTGAACAGCTGTGGCACAGAAAGGCCTTAATCTCTTACTCAATTTTCAATCATTTGTATAGCTGTTTAGATCAGTTATTTAGTAAAAGTAAGAAAAAAAAAGAAAGAAATGAGTCACTAATTACCCTAAAAATATTTAAAGGTCAAAATCCTTACATTTGATTAAGGCTTACTAATTCAGCTGATAATTTACTGTGGTGAGGTCTGGAAAAAACATTTAGGTTACCAAAATGACATTTAGCTAAAAGTAAAAACCCTCCAGATGTATGACAGTGACTGACCTGGCTGCTCTCAGGTACATAAGAAGGTCACAGTCATTAACTCCAGGTGTCCACATGAGCTCCTCATTCTCCGTCTGGGTCTGTGCACCAGGTGCAGGCCGCTGCTGTAGCTCTGGGAGCTTCGCCTGCAGGAAAAACAAACAAAAAATGTTATGGGACATTGGTGTTACTTGAACATTTTCTGCATTAATCCAGCATTATTCCGATAAGCAGTCCAGAGGTCTAAGGTAACTCTGGAAGAGCTACAGAGGTGAACAACTCAGGTGGGAGAGTCTGTTGACAGTGATACTAATGTGAGCTACAAATCTTTCACAGCAAACATCTGGACCTCTGCTTTCACGAAGAGCCATGTGACGTCCTGTTCACCACAACAAAAGTTAAAGGACAAAGAAAAAATTCTGGAGAAGCCAGAACAATGGTGAATAATTTGACATACATGCAAAATGCTATGATTGTTGTTAGACTAACACAGCATATCACCCTAAACCCATTGGGAAACATGGTGGTGTTATGCTGTGAAGATGCAGGTAAGAAGAAACGGATCGAGCCAAATCTGTGACAATACTTGAGCATTGATATCAATAGATACTCCTCAAACAATTTGTCAGTATCTTGCAAAGAGGAATTGGCAGAACTGTGGGTCTCTAAATGTGCAAAGCTGGTGGAGACAGACCATAAAAGATTAAAGTAGTGCAAAAGATTAATTCAAGGATGGCTACATACTGATCCACTACATGCTTTTATTGTTTGGAAAATCCACTCCTTTACTACTGTATACTGGTTAATCCCATAAATTACCACAGAAAACATGCTGAGGTTTGTGTTTTTAATGTTACAATATAAAAAACCCCACAAATTCATTGTGGGTATTTACACTTTTGGGAGGTACAGAGAGTTGTTTGTTGACATTAATAACTATGCAGGCTGATGGTTTCATAGCTTAATTTGTCAAATGTTACATAGTCATGAAATGCATCTGCATGTTATGGCAGAAAAGCTGAATATTCCTTTTTTTAAACACTTTGAAATGCATGTGACAAATTGTTTTCATCAAATGAAAAAAATGGAAGAAAAAACATTAATATTAAAAACCAGGGTATTATTTTAAACTCCAATGTGGTTTAAAATGTAATTAAAGACAAATATTATCTAACATGGGCAGATTTCTTTGCTTAAAGTTGATAATCAAAAGTCGACCGGAAATGACGCAAAGATTGAAGTCTGCGGTCATTCATTGTACTGTCATTCATAAACTGTTCAGGTAGAGGGCAGGTTGTTTAAAAACAGCATTAGTCTGGTAAAGCAGTGCATTGCTGCTTCGTTTCAGGAATGCTGCAACATCAGACATCGGTTTGCAAAACTTTTCTGGAGTGAAGAGAATTAGTGCTGCCTTGAACGAAGCTGTAAGACTGATGGGTTGTCTACAGCTGGGCTGAATAACGATCATAATAAAAGATCAGTTCCAAAAGCCAAAAGTGTTTATTTATTCCCAAGAAAACAACTGAAAGTTCAGCAGAAACCGCTCAGAGTTTGTTAAACAGATGTCATAAATTATCTCTCTGATTCATACTATTATAAGTTATAAACATAGCATGTAGTTATATCTGCTTCTGGATGAAGATATTTTATATTCTAAAGAGAAACACATTTTTTAACACTTTTAAGGGCTTCTTTGAACAGCACCCTTTTTGTGAGCTTCATTTAATAAATTTAGTTAATAAAAACACATAAGACTAAAAAATAAATGCACAATACATACTGAAATAAATGTGCACTTCTGTGCTTCATCTGCACCCTAAACTTGAGCTATGCTAGTTGATGACAGGCGATGTTCTTCTGACACCGCTTCGTCTCTTCCTCTGATATTTTTTTTATTTTATTTATATTCTAGCTCTGATTTCTTTTGTGGAAACCTCTTACTGTAGAGGCAATCAGTTAAAATAGGGGTATGCCATAAAAGCGTGCAACAAAATTGCAAAATAGTAGTCTGAAAATGCCTATTTCAGGAAGATTATTACCATATTTCTCAACAACTGCTCATTTCAGTGGCATTTCTACATTCATATACATAGACCTTTAAGGAGAAAATGGTATCACGGGCATTTTAAATCACTATTTAAATAACTGCTGCAATCTAAGTAAATATAAAGAGCATCTAAATTGGAGTTGTATTTACCTGATGACTTGGTCCCACTCTTATCTCACCCTGTGTGCTGTTTAGGCTCCTGTAATAACAAAACAGAATGCAAAATAAAATGTATAAACAGCTTTTACGAGTACATAAGACCCTTTTCTAATCGAAGTTAACAGGATGGTTATCTCATCGATTTACAGTATAGACACATATACAGTATGCAGGCAGACAGAGGAACCTATGCCTCCTGTATTATCTGAGGCTTCCCTCCCTTCGCCTGCACTGATTTCAGCAACAGATCATCATCCCGCCCCTCCTCTCCTGTGATCCAATCTCAGCTCACAGTTTCTTCTATTACATGAATGAAATCCGACTCCACAGCGGCTGCAAAACACTGTCAATCAATCACGCTTAAGCTGCTAATTTTTACGGTCACCATTACGAGAACAGTGTGTGCTGTACCGCAGATCTTAACAAGTTGGCAGTCTGTGTGTACCTGTTTAATAACAAAACGGCAGCTAATGTGCACAATCTGATATAAACGTAGAGGTTAGCGTGCATAACACGTTAATGTACACTAGCAACGACCCGCTAAGATACCCACTTAACCTCAAGGTGAATCAAACAGCTGGTTGATAAAATGTTTTAACAAGTGTTAGTTCTGTAAAACAGTATAATTCAAACCATGCCCCGGAGGAGTAAGTGTTAGTCACATTAAAGGAGCAGAGAGAGAGGCGTTTTCCCAGCGGGAGCCGCTAGCTGCTAACGAGGTAACATCTAGCTTGTTAGCCACACACGAACTTCGTGACCACTGACACCCAGGCTATTAAACACAGACGGCCCTCAAAGGAACGCCGCCGGACACAGAAAAAACACGTTTAACAAGCACCGACTTTAAACGCAATGCAAATGACAAGTTAATGAAGTTACCTGCGTGGACTGAACAGGTCGTCCATGTCGACGGATGTTTGGTTGGTTGTAGCTTGTTGACACTACGCAGCACAGTGGGCGAGACGCACACACACACACGCGCGCACACACATCTACTTATATACACGCGCACCAACTGTGCGAATCCCTATTACATGGCTATTCAAAATGGAGGCGGTGTAGTGTAGAGGCTCGCTCTATTTTTTCAGTGCAGTGACCTCAGCAGCCACAGAGCGTTCACATCTTATCTGGATGTTCATAACTGAGCATGTGCCGCAGACACACTGGGCTTCATCACCACTTTACTGCTGCTGTTGCTGCACAGTCAGCCATTAATCTGAACAGTTTACCACACTGTTGCAGTTTTTGACACTGTTATGCAAGACAGTCCTCCTACAAGCGCGACTGTGGCCACTAGGCCATTGCTACTAATGGAATAACTGGTGCTAACGAAACGTTTTTATACACTTCGTTTATTCCGCTCATATTATAACACTTTGTTTTTTTTTAACCCCCCCCCCCCCCGTTTTTTTTAACCATCCCCCCCAACATTGAGGTAAACAATAAATGAAAAACAACAAATGAAA
>JAUZNJ010019467.1:0-17248 GCA_034780135.1 Jordanella pulchra | reverse complement strand
AAGATTAAATCCTACATCAGAAAACAAAAGAATATATCGTATCAGGTTGTATCTGATGTGTTTTCCAACAGCAGCTTCAACCTTAGTTAGCTCTCATGTTTGAGGGGAGCTCTGACTGATTGAGCGATGGATCTGACCCTCTGAAATTACATGAAATTACATTATAAAGGTGTCAGTATGGACCATCGATACACACCAACTGATTTATATTGCCATTAAAAATCATCTAATATATTTTACAATTAAATTAACAGTCCTAAACATTTGACTGATTTAGAGAAGTTAACAAGCTAGAGGCAATTATGGCAAAAAAATGTTGACAAACATCTATGAAATGTTGTTTTTGAATCAAAATGTTCTTTAACAAAGTTTTCATTTTTGTATATTCCCTTAGCAGTTTATTTTATTTTAATTGTACTGGGTTTATTAAAGTACAGGTTGAAAAAGTTTTACAACTTGTTATTTGTTGATGTCATTTTTTACATCTTGAATAACTGATACAAGGGGAAAGCCACTATAATTATTTCCTCCTAACTAATAGAGAATAGGATTGTGTTGCATTTACCAATGAAAAGCACAGTTAAGTACAAGTTACAGTGCCTTTGTGAGACGTATTAGCATGGTGATTAAATGTCAACCAGGAGCAACAATGTTTTAGTGCTGAATAAAACATGTAACCCATGACTGAGTAAAAATAACATCGCACTGAGGCTGACAAAAGTAAACACAGAATCACTGCCATGCCTCTGCTTGTCCTTTCTAGCTGCATCTTCTGTGGATCCTGCCCTCATCCAACAAGCTTTGTCTCCCCTTTAAAGTCTGACATGAAAGAGGGCAAAAAAGACCAGAGTGACAATGAGAGACAGTTCTCTCACTTCTGTGAAGCCAGAAAGATTTCCCAGCAGTGAATCTTGTGCAAGAGGGAGAAGGATTTTTCTTTCTGCCTGATATAAACCTGTGTTGAAAGATTAATACGCATCCATTCTACTAATTCTGCTCAGTGTTGCTGCTGCATATATGAGAAGAAAAGTGTTACAACATCTGTAACACATTTCTAATAATGATGAAGTGGAAAAACAATGTACTTTACTATCTAAAAAGCTGTTGGGAGAGATACAAAAATAAGGAATAACAAGCTTAAGAAAACTAATTACTAGACCCTGTCTTTTTGGGCTATGCTAGACCCATGATACCAACTGACAAATCCTGAATCAGAAGCTGGTCACATGTATGTAATGGGGTGTGTTTGGCTGAAATCTGGCTGTTGCTCAGTTCCTCAGATTAAACTATAATCTTCTCCATGTCTCCACTCTATGACATCAAAATTACATTATGTTACATCTGCAAATTTAAAACAAGCCTACAGGAGACATGTTCGTACAGCACAGAAAGCCATCTGGACTGTTTATAAGAATTTATTACAACATATAAGTACATATCTTACACATGAATTGCTTAAGCTTTATATTATTTTAGCTTTAAATAGTTAAAGTAAAAACTAAATTAAGAGAAGAATGATGCTATGCTTCAGTAATCAGCTTTTAGCCATTAGTCACTTGGTAGCATCTTCATGTGCAGCTGCTTCAAGTTCAGTGGTAGTTAATAGAGTTAAATACTGTTATATAACTTCAAAGAAATCACATGTTATCTTAACTTAAATATTCAGATAAAAATGCTGACACATTGTAGGGAACCTTTTTGCCTTTTTCCCCATCAAAATTTAGATATGCTGAAATCCTATTGAATGCTAAATCCAGGCAGTTTTATGGGATAATCATGGCTCACATAATATCTATACAATTTTAAAAGAGTGATGCAGCCAACTGTGTATTTACTGCCACAATCAGTATAAAAGTTCTCATGTTTATTTATTTTAAAGCAAGCCCCTGAGAAATATGATCAAACACAGGGAGGTAAACTGACAATGAGGCTGAGGCCTGCCTGAACATGTTTGCAGTAGAATCCCATCTGCCCTGTTGCCCTTTCCCTAATAACACTTTTTGCAACAAATTCCTGCTTTCTGCTGGGTTTCAAATCTATTCTTGTGGATTGTGCTATGTTATTTATGTCTTTGTGGACCACGACTCTGTAGAACAAAATCCATCTGTTATTTAATGTTGACCAATATTTTGTGGTGGAAAAACACTAAAACCCCAAAACTTGATTTTACTTGGACTTCAAGTGAAAAACCACAGATCAGCAACCTGTTTTTTTAAATTCTCCACCAAAGCTCTTAAAGGACAATTTACCCCAAATCTCCATTTTTGCTAAGAAAATGTACACATGATGTCTTATTGTATTGTCTACCTGTCCCATGCAGTTAAAGATGATTAACTGCAATTTCCTAAATATTTGTTGCAATCCTGCTTTGTGTCTAAAACCATCTGTAGGGTTTTAGACACAAAAGCATACTATATGTCAATGCTTCATTGAGGATCTTGTACAAACTACAGGGGAACTGAGGGTAAAGCAGGAACTCTTAATGTCCCACTGCGATAGATTGATTAATTTGAAAAGATAAATTGTCTGTATTATAAGTGTGTTTACTGTACACAGAAGGAAAACCGCCATTGGCTTTCCTTTTTTGAAAAACCTTTAGCATCATTACCACTGTTTGATATATGATGTGTGTAGATTGTGTCATCTGCAGGTGTAAGGCCTACTCAGGCAAAATTCATAAATTGCTCAGCTTATAGACAGTTTATAGACACAGACTAAGAGCATGAAGAGAGAATTAAAGTGAGAGGGAATAAAGAGAGAATTCTTTTAGAATATGAAGACAGAGCAGAAAGGAAGAGGACGATGGCAGGAGACACCAAGTAGAAGGGTAGATGGCAGACAGTTAAAAGGCATAAGAATATAAAAGGGAGAGTAAACAGAATTAATGAGGCACTGCTAGAGACCACATTCTTCTAAACAAAAAAAATGAGTGTACTCTATATGCTAGCTCCCCCTGGAAAGTCAAAGGAACAATGCACCATTTGTCCACTACCATTACATGCTTATCCAGCGCTAGTGAATGTTGCAACTTTATGGCGCTATCTTCCAGTTTCCTTGTAAAAAAAAAAAAAAACTAGTATGAATAATAAGCTGATTTTGACAGTATGTTTTGATTGCTATGTTCAGTTTCAATGCATTAGCTTGACTTGGAATCTCTATGATTTGACAGTGCTGAAGTCAAATGTCTGGAAAGCAATAACTCCCATCTGATGTCACATCCTACAACCGAGGTCATAAAGGAAACCACTTCCGGTTTAACTTTCTCTTTTGCCAGTGACGACCACGTAAGGTGAGGCACAGCGATTCTCAACTCAATTTACGTAAGAAGCCACCAAATCCCTCCAGAGAAGAGTCAGCTTGCTGAACCGAGTCAGACTGAACCTGTCTATGATTCAGAAATCTGAACGTAGTGTCTTTTCCTGCTATTCAAACCGAGTGACATAGTGTTTGTGAACCAGTCTATTGAAACAGACATTAACCCAGTTCTGGCCAATCCACGGAACAGCCGGGCCCAATTGCTTTTTTCCGGAGGAGCCGCAAGAAGCTGCTAAGCTGAACTGTGAAGAGCAGGACCACCTAAAGCTACCGTCGTGCCATGCCTGCCTGCCGTTGTTTCCTACCTCTTGCAACTGCTAGGAGCAACAGCTAACGGCTAACCACCATAACAATGGGGAGACGTCCTGTAAATTACAAAATTAAGCCCTGCACTGTTGCTTTATTATTGTATCAGATTAATCCCAAATCTCTTTGAGAGGACTGGGTCTGAACCGGACCAAGGAGCCAACAGTAAAATTCATCCTTGCCCTCTTTCCTTTTGATGGTTAATAATTGCTCCTTTGGGTATAAAATAAAGTAGAACAGTTATTTTTGCTTGTGTTATGTCGAAACAAAACAGATAAAACTGAATGCTGCAGTGGACCGGGTAGCATCTTGAGCTTCAAGCTACCTCATGTTGTAAGCTAACACTTCCTTTGTTTCAGCCAGAACCGACCGAACCGAACCTGCTGGAACCAGCTAAGCTAACCCATTCCCTTTTAGCTTTATTATAGTTAATGCATTATTCACGTTTCACTGTAAAACTGAATGAAACATCATTGTTTTGACTGCATTTGATATCCCTACATCAGGACCTGTTCACATTTATGTGCTATGTTTAAAGGACACTTGAACTTACTTTGAAGTAACCTTTAAACAAAGTTCCTTGCTGCACAGTAGTTAGCAATATTTTACATGAATATTGTTCAGTTACATAAAAAGAATTGTCACTGATTTGATATTTTGAGTTCAAGGTCTTTGAGTTACAGTGTAATGTATAAACCGGTTTGTGTTGGATGCAAATAATCTATCTGTAGGCTATAATTATGTGGACTGAAATATGTGAAAACTAAATCAGTCTCAAGCGACTTAAACTGAAAGCACTAAAGCCTTGAGGGCTTACCTCACCATTTCTACACATTAAAGATTTACATATCATTTTCTAGACCATATCATAAAAAAAGTTACTTACAGATTATAGCAAGGCAGCTTATACTTGCCGGTGATGTAGTTAAGTAGAAGCACTATTTAAAGCAAACACAGAACTTCATATCCTTCATTAATCTCTAATCTGTGTAAAAAGAAACAAAAAGCACCAATATTCCCAGGTTGTGACAGTTACCATACGGACTGCTGTCCGTATGAGCAATTAGGTCCTCAAGTTGGACTCAGATTTTGATGAACACTTAAGCCTAATAAACTGTGACTGAATAAATATACACACACACTTATTTTCACACCATTCAAGGTGCTACGTGTATGTGTAGCACCAGGAAATGGGAGCAGCACTGAAGCTTATTAACAATTTCTTTGTTAAGATGCCTAAAATGTGAAGACAGAGAATTATTTAGCCAATTTACAAGATGGAAGACACAAGGGATGAGAAAGTGGACAGTAATCCCAGTCAAGCATACATGAGGTATTTGCAGCCAGCTGATATGATACTCCTGTATATATAAGATGATGTGGGTTTCTGGGAGTTACATGTCAGATAAACATCTCAGCTTTAGGCAGAGAATTAGGTGTTAGAGCACTTCTTAACAAGTCATGGCTGCAGTTATCTTTGGCTGTTGCTGCCCCTGAGGCTGTCTACTGTAAAGGGGGTGAGAGAAATGGTCCATAACTGCTCTTATCTTTACCAGCATTCTGTCTATCTATAGTAACGACATTAGAAAGAAACAAGACCTTTTAAACATAGGAAATATATGAAGTATATGCTGAGCTGTAAAACCCCTTTTTGATCTTAAAAGTAAGCCAAGACAAAGTTCTAAAACAAAGTGCTACTATAATGTGACAACTACCCTGCAAAATGAAACTGAAAAACAAACTAATCTGCCGGGGGAAAATACAAGTTTATAAATAATTATAGCACCCCATCTGTGTTTGTTAGAGTACACTACATTTTAACTTGAATTTGCTGCTATGCCAAAGTTCCTAATATTTAACCTTACGGTGAAGGGTATTTCTTTTTCTCCTGTGTCTTATCAGGCAACTCCATAGATTTTCTGCTAAATTTAACTACTATCACTAGCCAGGAAATTTCTATATTTTTCATTTTTTTTGGGAAGCTTTTTTTGTTTTATTGTTTTTATTGTTTCCTTGGACTTACTGCTGAACTATCTTTTACCTTCATCCTTATTGTTTTAGTCGACATACAGAGCTTGTAATATGAAACATTTGGCAAATTAGAAGTGTGAATTATTTTATCCACTCTGACAACCATTACTTGTATTCTGACAAAAGAAATTGGTTTTGTTTTAGCCTCTGCTGTACTACCTAATGTCTTCTGGGTAAACTACTAGAATGAAACCTTACTGCCTATAATTCATCTTGGTTGCAGAAACAAAACTTCACAGTGACATGTCCTGATGTCACCATATGGCATTTACAAGCACTGATAATCTGCATACTTTGCTTTTGCTGCTGTTCCTTTAATCTTTAATCCATCAAAAAGCCAGACAGAGATGCACTAGAGTTAGGTATATGATCCTACAGCCATGTTTCAGTGCAACACATAATAATAAATCAAAAATATTTTGTCTGAATCCTTTTTAGGACTTGGATGATTATCTAACATTTTTCCAAAAGATCGCAGATTCCCCATGATAATCAGTGTAATAAATTGGTTGAACAGTAACTGATGACAATATTGTTGAGAAGCTTAGAAGCTTAGTTTAATCAAAGTTGGGACCTAAATCCTACTGACAATCTGTGGCTAAATTTCTGGTGAGAGATTCTTTCCATACAGTCCAACTAGGTTTCATATATTTTAAAGAAGAATAAGCTAACCTTTGTGTCTCTAGACGTAATATTCTCTTAAATAAATTTCCTAAAAACATACAGCTATAATTGCAGGAAAAGGTTGTTCTTCCAAGAACTGACCTAATAGGACTAAATAGAAATGTATACCACACTTCTTGGATCGCTATTTGTAAGGAAATCTGCAATTCATATCCCTATTCATTTTGTTCCACCTCAAAATTTTAGACTTGTCTTGGTCAGTCACATTTATCCCAAAAGAACACATTTAGATTATTGCAGTGTACTTTTTAAATTTTCACTGTATTTTTAATGTATTTCTGTATGCTCCAAAAATGAACAGACACTTTATAATTACAGGTGCTTATACATTTCCTTATTAATTCCCTCATATTGATTTTTAAGGCAATTAAGTTCTGTTATGTTGTATTAATTATTTAGGAACTGAAATAACTTTTCCCTGAAACTTATTTAAACTCATAATTTATTACATTAATAATCTCTAATTTTATATTTTTCTATTTAGCTGAGTGACAGAACAAACACATTTGATTTAATTATGTTTTTGCCTCAGAGTTTCTTTTTATGAAGGTTGTGGTTGAATGTTGTTGTAATGGAGGCTTTTTCAATTAGATTAAATCTGATGCTGTTAATCAACCTTATCCTAATGCATAAAAAACCTGTAGGCAAAAAATAGCTAAAACCTTAATTTATTTGTTATCACTTTCTAATAAGAAAAAAAAAGATGTTTCATTTGAATGAGTATGTCTGAAGGAAAGTCTTAACACTCAAGTCTTTTGTTGTTGTTTTTACAATTAGAGCACATTATAACACTCCTTCACATCCACCTTCTATGAGTCAGACAGATATCATTTAGATTTTCTTGATTAATCAATATTCTTATCATGGACCAGAAGATGGATTTCAGAGATTGAAAGCAAAATGAATGATAGAATAGCACTGATGCATGGAATGGCACTTCATCAGTGTGAGTAAGTGGTTTAGTCACCTGGCACTAGCTCAGCTTCTTTATAGCTTAGTAATGAAATTAAGGCTGCTCTTTTGAAGCCAAACACAGAACTTGGAAGCAGTGTGTCTCATTTGTGATGTGAATGCATTATTGAAATAGGTTGCTCCTGTCTCCAAAGTGGTCTCTCTGCTCTCATAATGTTTTCCTCCTGGTGTGTTCCTCTAAAATTGGAACTGAGGTTGTAACGTATTTTTTTCATCCATCCAAGGGCCTCTTGTTATGCCCCTTCATGCAGAGCTTATTTTGTTTGATTCATGCAAGACTTTCTTTATGTTGCAATTTATCAAAAAGTCAGTCAGGGCAAGTTTTAGTTTTTTGCAAAACTATACAAGAATCTATTTACTAATCAAAATTGAATGCATTACAGTTTGCTTACCTGTTAAATGTAATGGTGTTGCTGACGTGCTGAATATTGTTTATGGCTTCTGACTGTGTCTGTGCTTTAAAATTATGTTTATGTTCTATTGAAAGATAAAGACAATGATTGTCATAGACAAACTGGATTATTTCATTTTATTATTTCTAAAGCATTCCTTACATTCTCATATGGATCACACTTTAATTATTTTATAACATCAATGAATTTGAATGACATCCCTGTTATGAAAATTTGAAATACAACTAGGGGTTTAATTATCAAATGTAAGATGTTTAATATTAACTAAATGATTATTAAATCAGTTCAAACATCATCCATTCACATTACTGCTTCTCAGCTAATTGGTGTCTCTTCTATCTCTATCTCACCTCTATCTCTCCCTTGCTCCATTCCTGCATTGAAGCAAACAAAACTAAAAACAGTCCTATCCCCGCCACACAGTGCTTGATCTTATGAAATGGTTGCTTTGATTAATCGAGTTGTGTAATATGCCATGCTAAGTATCAAGTAACGTCCTGGCATTAGCGGTATGAGAAAAAGTAATTAGTCAGCTTAGTTTTTGAATAAAAAATTAACACAGTTACTAATAATGATATGATATAACTATATTACTCCAAACACTGTTCCTCATTCTCTGCTACACCTACCACATTTCATTATCTTATTTCCTACTTCACCAGAGACAACAACACTTTGGAATTGTTTAATACAAATGTCAAGGGCTCATACATCCCTAAAGCTAGTATCTCTCTAGGGAAACAAGACATACACTTGATTTTTACTGCTTAGATTATAAGGCCATTTTTAAAAGGCAACCTGCATGAAATAAAACTGTGAGAAGATGGTAACATGAGGCTGAAGAAGCCCTGCAATATTGCTTTGAGGCAACAGACTAGGATGCGTTGTGGCAGCCACAGGGTGTTTGCAAATGCCTACATAAACTTCTGTGATGATAACACCTTCCCCACCAGAACAGTGAGGTGCTTCCCTAACAACAAACCCTAATTCATCAGCGACATAAATGATAAACCCCCCAAAATTAAATGAATAAATATAGCTGTAGTGCATGGGGTGCAAATGTACATTTTTTTGACTAAGTTGCTTCTTAAATTAAGATGATAAGTATTTCTACAGAAATGGTCTTGCAATTTATTTGAACAAAGGTAACGTTTTCTTATAACAGATAGAGGGATGTCTAAAAAATGTGAGAACCACATTTCTGCAATATACCAGCCTGACAGTGAGCGTTTAAAGGAAAAACTTAACTATAAATGATGTTTATACTGATGTCATTATAGTGAAGTAAATATTTGTCCTCTATGTTAAAGTAAAATACTTTGCTTGTGTTGAATTTTTATCAATAAAATGCAGCAAGTCCACAAGATGCACAAACACTGGCCAAGTAACCAAAATATGAACATTACACAAAGGTATTTAGACTGTGATTATACTACACATGGTGATTATATTACCTCATTAACTAGTTGCTCTTGTGAATAAAAACTCACCTATCAGATTTATATACTTGTAAAGGGTTTCCATTTCTTAAAAAATGATTGTAAAGCAGTAGCTCAGCAGGTAGACCAGGTCCTCCTCTAACTAGGAGCATTGACTCCATCCCTCTTTGATTTCTGCTCCATTATTTCACAAGTGCCTCTGGATAAGTAGCACCTTTTCTTTTATCTGAGTGTGTGGATTGTAACTTGAATGGGTAAGTAAAAGGAAAAACACAAAACAAATAAAGTCAGTGTAAAATTGATTAGCTCAAAGGGCAGTGCTGATATAGAGCCTGCGCTGTAATCACTTTGCATCACAATAAATAAGAGGAAGAGTGCTTAGCATATGAAAACTATTGGAGGAGTATGAATGTGTCTCTGGATCAGAAGAGTTGATCAGTGGAACCACCACCTATCACAAGGTGAGGTTTTAATCAACTTTAGCTATGTCCTCTAAATAAGGGTAGCTGATTCTGAAAGACCTGAAAAGCACAAGGATCCCAGGAACATCACTCTAGATAGCTGAAGCAGCTGTTATCAATGATAAGCTACATATTATCAGCCATAAGACACCTATTAGAGGCTAGAGGTGGCACAGCGCCATTCTATGGGACCGATGACTACTAGTCTTGGTCATTTAATAGGCTGATAACATCCAAAGAGACTGTTTAAAATTAACTAAACAAGTTTGACTGCAAAGCCAACTTATACCTAAACAGTTTTCTGCCTTTTTCCCCTAGATTTAGTCATCACTATATATTTGCTTTACGTGGACTGTGCATGGAATGCATCCCACTAAAGGCTGAAAATCCAATATGAATGTGTTTTTATCGTGCACCTTAAGTTAAACTGCCCTATCCAGTGTCTAATTTCATTCTCTGGGGAAAGTAAGCAGCCACAAGTCATTTCTAGAAAATAAAAGTTCTTTGGTGCTTGAGGTATGATAGATGAATCTTAAAGGAAGAAAAGGATGAAAATTGCACCACAAAAAGAGAGGTGTGCTGATTAATTTTAGGTATTATCACACAGCCAGGACACATGATGGCTGGAAAGACTGACAGCTGTTTCTCACTTTGACCATCATTGTCCTTGCAGATTAAAGGATTGCTACAGTATCCAATATGTTCTGAGGAGAGTCCACGGCTCCAGCTTTTTACTGAATAGTCAAGACCACAATCTATTCTGTAGCATGTGGCTACAACAAAAATTATTTTAACAGCTGACTAACTTTTAACTATTTATTGCTAAGTCAATATTTTATGACCTCTATGATCCAATTCTATTATTAAAATATATACTTTAGTTGCTGGTAAAAGTATTTTAAGACTCAACTCTTCTTGTCTACACACCCCTTAATGTATTTTTATTGCCTAATGTTTGCACTATCCTTTATTCATTAACTTTACAAATAAAAATCAATTAATATATTTTCATATTAAACTGATGAAAATTCTTGGCTGAAAATGAAAAAAACAAATGAGGAAACCAAGGTCTAAAACCAAATCACCAAAAGAAACCATGCCAAATACTAAAACAAAAGCATTTTTGGCTACAATGTGTACTAACCCTAAATAAAATCAAGGTATTTCAATAAATCAATTACAAAAGTATCAAAATGCTTATTTAGCAATGACATTTTTTGTGATGTCCTTTTGCCTTGGTAGAATCATTGAGAAACTTTTGAGTCTCAATCACGTCCGTCACAGGCGGGGTGGGCACGTTCAGTGTTGGTTTCCTTGCCACGTCACATTCTTTTCATATTCAGAATGGTGATGGGGACATTTGGATTTTTATGGCATAATTTTTTTGCACTGAACTGAGCATACAGTGAGAAAGATACAGAGCATTTAAACTCCCACACCCTCACTCAAATCCTGTATGCGTTCCGTTGCGTGTTATCCTTCCCCCCCCCATGCTGGATGTGCTGTTTCTTGTATCATCATGATTTTTGGCCGTCCTGTTTCGGCGTTAAATGTCTATTTACTGAACATGGAAAGTAATTTTTAAAATGGGTAATTTTCTAACAAAAGATTTCGGTTTCTGAATTTTCTGTGCATCCCTATTCAGTATTATTCCTATCAAAAAAATATTCTATGGTTAAAGATGAAAAAAAAACTTATGTATTTACGAACAGAGTCCTTTAACTTTCAGGGTTTAATAGTGGTCAAGGTTTACAAGGATTAGCGATGTCCCATCCATTATCGATATTAGTCTGATAACAGGCAAAAACTAATATTGGATTATACTAGTCTGCACCTTAAAATCTCCGATATTAGCATGCTAACAAGTTTTGTGAAATGGCACTATATAAATAAATTGAATTGAATTAATGAGGCAACGCACCCAGTATAAAAGTAAAGAAAGGTGACCTAATTATTTAGTTTCAAATACAATCTCTATTCCTCCAGTTAGACATTAAATTTAAATTAGGCTATCCCACTATGTAGGTTAACATTGATCTAAACCATTAATCTCAGTGATAAATTGAACACTGAAATAAGCCACATAATATCCATTAGATATCATTTGACTAAGTTAACCTCCAGTCAGTGAAGCTGTCCCGGAGGCAACTTAACTCTCTGGGGATAAGTAACTTGATAACTGGCTCAGCTAACCTCTGAGTGTAGTACAGTGAGAACATAGATAACTATGGAACAAAAACATTGGAGTACTTAGACAATACACTTTAAAATGATAAACCAAGACATTTCAGATTTACATGGCCTCATCCTTGCCTAAAATTGTGCTAAAAGTTAATTTTGTGTCAAATAATTACTACTTGAAACTGCAGTCATGTGATGAGGTGCTCATGTTGCTCACTGGGGAACTGACACTATGCTGCTCTATACTGCCTTGGTGGAATGCCAGTGATTTAAATTGTCTATCACTCAGAGTGAAATATTGAGATGCAGTAATGTTTATGCATATTTTTTAATTACACTTTGATACATTAAATTATGCATTGATGTTTCCTGATAATTCATGTCATTTACATCAATTATTACACAATACCGCCTCATCTCACCATTTTCCACTTATTCGGGCCCGAGTCATGGTGGTAACAGTCTCAGAAGAGACTCCCAGCTTTTTTCTCCCTAGACACCATTTCCAACTTTGCTTTTTGGCTTAGCTCTCTCTTTACCACAACAGACCGTCACAGTATCCACGTTATGGTGGCACATGTACCGAATTGTTTATCTACCGCTTCAGTCTCTGCTCATTTGTGAACAGGACCAAGAGAATTTCTCCACTTGAGGGAAGAACTCCCTTCAAACCTGATGAGAGCAAGCCACCATTTTCTGGTCAAGAACCATGGAATCACACCCAAGGTCCTGATCATAATCTTGCCCACGTCACACTCAGCTGTAAAGCACCACAGCCCATGCCACAGGGCTTGGCAGGAAGGAGCAAGTAAAACCACGTCATGTGAGAAAAAATAGGGATGAAATCCACAAGTCCCCAATCCAGATCCCTTAAGTCATTGACTGCACCTATAAATCCTGTCCACAAGGGTTATGAGCAAGAATGGTGGCAGAGGGGAGCCGTGCCATATTCAACCCCCATGTACTGGGAACAGGTCCGACTTAATGTCCACAATGTGGACAAACTTGTGGTCCACTTGTACAGCGACTGGATGGAGACCTTCCGTACTCCTTGAGTGCTTTCCATGGGGCACCATGAGGGAAAGGGCTAAATACATTCTCCAGGTTCATATAACACATACCGATTGGTTATACAAACTTCCAAGAATATTCAAGCACCCTACACAGGGTGTCGAACTGGTTCAAGTTTCCACTGCGGTGATGAAAACCATACTATTCCTCCTGAAGCTAAATTTTGATAGTCAGCCGGAGTGTCTTCTCCAGCATCCTGTCACAGGGCTTTCTAGGGCGTGTGAACCCCCTGTAGTTGGCAAACACCTTCCAGTCCCCCTGCTAAAGGAGGAGTAACCACCACTCCAGTCTGCCAGTCCATGGGCAGTGTCTCCAACTGCCATGCAATGTTAAAGAGACATGTCTCCCATGACACCCAACAATATCCAGAGACCCAAGGTACCCAGGTCAGATCTCATCCTCTGCTGAAGTCTTGCTACAGTGGAGTTTTTGACCACCTGGGTGACTTCAGCCTGTGTAGTTTAGTCCTGCTCTGAGCACCCACTCTCTACTTTTGCTAGGGAAGGCATGTCAGGTGGGTTGAGGAGATCCTCAAAGTATTCCTTTAACTATCCAACACTGTTCTCTGTCAAGGTAAGCAGCTTCCATTCTGAATAAAAACAAGTGTTAGAGAAGCACTGCTTCCCCCTCCATGGGAACAAACTGTTTGCCAAAGTTACTTTGAGGCCTATTTATAGTCTTTCACCCAAGCCCAATTTTTTTGCCTCTGCAACCACCAGGGAAGTGGTTCACTTGATCTCATGATACCCCCTGCAAGCCTGCAAGACAACCAAGCTAGATGAAACTCCTTCCTCAGCTCGACAGCACCCATACTGGCAGGGTCTATCTCCAAGTTAGGGGGTTTGTTCAACAGGGAACACAGACCTTACTGCCACAGCCACAGGTGGCCACTTAAACAACAGAGGCAGAGAACATGGTCCACTCAGACTCCAAGTCCATACCCTCATCTGGGATAGAAGTTCTCATGAAGGTGGGAGTTGAATACATCCCTGACCAAGGGATCTACCAGATGTTCCCATGAGTCTTCCACTACTCAGTTCTGCCTGCTAAGTTGTCTCAGCTTTCTCCTCTTCTAACGTATTCAACTTACAACCAGGTGGTGATCAAGGGACACTCTTCACCTTAGTGTCCAAGACCTCGCCCATAGGTCAAGTAAACAACTACAAAATAGATCATCAACCTCTGACCTAGGGTGTCTTGGTGCCAAGTGTACTGATGAGCATCCTTATGCTTAAACATGGTATTCATTATGGACAATTCATGACTTGCACAGAAGTCCAATAATGAAACACCACTCGGGTTCATAGCTCTGGGTCTGTGACTGTTGTTTACCACATGGGCGTTTTCTTTGTTGTTGTTTCTTTTTTGTTTTGTTCTTGTTTTTTACAGCCATAAAATTATACCGATTTGGTATAATTTTGATAACTATGTAGGATCGAAGTAAGCCTTAGAAAGACAGCCAAGGATGCCTACAACAGATAACTATACAAACTTATGACAAATATTTTGCAATGTTTATAAAAATCCTCCAACATAACATTAGAAAAATATTAGCTTTGAAAAATAAAAACACATAAAACTACATGAAAACCTGGAACATCAGTCAGTGACCAATGCTATGTTTATAGACTGTGATGTATATTGAAATAATGAAAATGTGTGTAAAAGTCATATTACCAATATTGAATTAAACCATATCGCGACATATATTGATATTGAAATATTGTCCAGCTCTACTGTAAATATAAGACACTTGCAAAGCAATAATACTGTTAGATTAGATAGATAAATTAGATAAATTACTGTCTGTCCTATACTTACAGTAAAGATTGCTGCAAAACCCTACCTATTGAGAGGCAGTAGTAAAAAATGTAAAACAATTTTCCCCAGAAAATACAGACTTTCTTCTGCTGTGGTATTAAAAGTTAATTAATAAAATAAAAAGATAAGGTCATGATATTTTAACATCAGCATGACTTATGGGATTGAAAGATGGTTTCTGTGGTTGATTGTTTCATATTCAAATGATATGGCTGACCTTAAAGCTGTGAAATCAGGGATTTTAATCTTTGGGTCACTCATTTCAAAGCTTTGGTTCCCACACAGCTTCCACTCTGTCACTCTTGGGTTGTCATTTAGAAACAAATTGGGGTTCTTTGATGCACAACCTCAAACAGTGTGTAGACTTCCATAAAACAAAAGGGTCAGATTTAGCTTAAAGTGAGGCAATCAAGTGTCTTCAGTGAAATTTAAAAATTAGTGCTAAAAGAAAACAAAAAGAGCAGTGGAGTTAAAATCTCATGTATTGCTTTCCTATTTCTTGTAGTTCTTCTTTACAGCAAAGCTATTTACAGCAAAGCTTTATACACATTTGTTGCTTCCACACCAGTTAATCATCTGTCTAAATTTCTTCCTCCTGCAGAATAATCTCTGTGCATCAGTACTGGGCTAGATTTTTCTAATTTGCCGTGTGACTGTGAGTGCCTGTGAATGTCCTGAAGGGGAAAGCCAAGATGAAAGAACTTGAAAGATCAATTAGCATAAGATTCTCCTTGTTTTAGGGATTATAAGGAGTAATCAGCTACCGTGCCATCAGTGGCTAAGGGGACGAAGTGTTTTGATTGCACACAACACATGGATGCTGATAAGAGAATTTGATTAGGCTTGCACCAAGACGTGCTGATTTGCAAGGTGAAAAAATATGGTGCCACAGTTGTTATTAAAACTAAATTTACCCTCCGTCCACTTCTGTGCCGTGTGTAGTTTTCCCTTTAACGAAGGTCATAACCAGAATCCTTCACAAATGATGTGATTTCAGTGTAAAAGTGAATAGGGCTAATTAAGATAAATGTAGAGTTTACCCATCCCTGAGGCTCATGAGGACCCTTTTTCTGGGCTAGATCTCTGAGGTTTTCAGGAAAAGACAGAAACCACACACTCTCCTTTTAATATACACTCAATGTTACCCTGTCTAATAAGAACAACTTTTGGACTGAAGGTGAGAAGAGATCAGCAGTGTTAGTTTGACTTTGCAGACTCTAAAACATAATTATCATAGTTCCCTGAACACCGTGTTCACAAGTGTTAATCCCAAAAACATTATTGTGGTAAATAAACACAATTGATTAAGCTGATTATCTTACTAGTGTTTCCTTTGAACCTCAATGAGAGGCTTATAGTGTAAAATAACAGTATATTTCATAATTACTCATGATAGAAGAGAGAACCACAGAAAGAAATGCCTCTTACTGGAAACTATACAATATAATTGATGTGTACTTTAATCTGAAAAGGAACCTGAAAATTGCAGCTTAGATGTAAGGGTAAAACAACAAATACATCAAGGTCTACATTGGAGCACATAGCTAATTCACAAACATCTTTCTCACTTTTTTCCCAAACTACCCTTTATACAAAAATGTGATGGGATATACAGTGGGGATTCAGTGTTGTACCTGGTACGTTGCTTTTGCTGTGACATAACTGATACTCCTCAATTGTAAGTCAGCACTTTGCCTCCCAGGAATGCAATTTGAGTAAACAATTTAGGGTGAAAGTGGTCTGATGCTGCTTAGCCGGATTAACCAAAAGTAGTCCAAACCAACAGTTTCTTTTATTTTTTCTTAGACACTGGCATGCAGAGTTTTTTTTTAGCTTTTTACAGCACTAGTGGCTTGTTTTTCTGACAGTAGACTGACAGGAAAGGGGGTATGAGAGAGGGGGAGAGACATATGGGAAAGGACCACAAGCTGGATTCAAACCTGGGTCGCCCGCGTCGAGGACTAAGGCCTCCATACATGGGTTGTGCGCCCTAACCCCTGCGCCACCCGCACGCCCACTGGCATGCAGAGTTGAGGTGATCTTTACCTGCATGATTATCTCAGGTTAGTTACTCACAGGTTATTTATTTACATATGTGTTTGTGTGCCTTTCAACTGCAACAAACCAATAACAGGTAGCATGAAATCCTGGAGTTCCTGGTAGAGTTAGGGCTACAGTAACATGGGATTCTAGCTGTTACTTTGAGGTTGTGAATGATTCAGACTGAACACTGCTCACATTGAAATATCAGCCTGAACAACACAAAAAAAACTTGATCACAGTAGAAAGTTAGAATTGAGCATCAAGACATGTAGTTTGAATGAAAGCAACTGGGCTGCTGCGATCAACATCTTCCATTATGGATGATACAGTTGTGCCCCTTGATACGGGCTGTCAGGTCCCTGTATGACCGGTGTCAGAGTCTGGTCCGCATTGCCGGCAGTAAGTCAGGCTAGTTTCCGGTGAAAGTTGGATTTCGCCAGGGCTGCCCTTTGTCACCGATTCTGTTCATTACTTTTATGGACAGAATTTCTAGGCGCAGCCAGGGTGTTGA
>JAUZNJ010019456.1:0-17249 GCA_034780135.1 Jordanella pulchra | reverse complement strand
TAATGATGAAAAGGATGAACGCGTGGATTTATTTTGCACCTAAATAAATGCTTATAATAAACAAAAGGGAGACTCGAGACCTGTCCAAATATTATCCATGGATATCCAGATAGAGAGTCAATAAATCACTCTACAGCACTGCAAATGTATTCTTTGTTCCTGCACATATACAATATGAGGGCACCGAGCGCAGCGGCGGGCGGTGGTACCGGTAGACTTGTTGTTCCCTCTTGTTCTCATACGCGCCCCACCTGCTTTGCGCTGATTGGTCCAAAAAGTACCACCGCTTCCATCAGGGTGTTTCGTGTTTTTTTTTCCACCCTCACACTTGGTGGAGGAACGCCCACCTACAGGACCGGGAAAGTCACTTCAAACTGAAAAACATGCTGCATGGCTCACAGACCATTCAGGAGACTCTCAAGTGAATGGAGATGCGCGCACAGCCTAACAGTCTGCATCTGATCCTCTACTTAAAAACTCTCTCATGTAGATAATAAGAGCACATTGCGTCAGATTTCCATTACACTCATATTGTCTTTTTTATGCTATGCTCCTTATGTCATATTTAAGCGGATACGTTTGTCTCGGAAACTGCTGAGCGCACTGGTTGGATCCTTTTGGGTGAACAGGTGGCGCAAAATCCAGCGCTCTTAATTTGCCGGACGTTAAGCGTTTAATTGGATACCTGCTTGTATAAGGTGGGTTAGAGTCGAGGTGCGAAGTTTTTTTCCCCGGCCCCTCTGCTCAAACAAAGCAACAGAGATGCCTGTTTCGGACCAAAACATGGGAATAGATAACAGGACGCACGACGGGGAGACCTCAGACAGCGCCGACGATGAGAGCACATTTTCAGCCTCCTTAGGCAGCCCTGCCCCGGACGTTCTCAAGAACTTTTACCACACCAAGCGTGTGGGCACCTACCTGATCGGGAGGAAGCTGGGAGAAGGGTCTTTCGCCAAAGTTAGAGAGGGTCTCCACACTCTGACGGGAGAAAAGGTGAGACATAAATCTGGAGGCAAATTATAAAAACTAAACTACACGTAACTTCAGAAAACACCAGCCTTGTATGCTCCCGTTTGTCTTTTTGAGAAGTTTTAATTCCCTGGAAGAGCATTTGTTTGTTTTTGTTTTCAGTTGGGTTGCCATTGCATTCCTTTACCAGCCATGTAAAAAGTCAAACTTTTCAGCATTTACTATAATTAGTAATTACATGTTTTAATTGTAAAATACATGATATCAGTTTGCAAAGAGGTGGGGGACATTGATAATTTTTTGTGGTGGTGGTGTTGGAGGGGGGGCGTTGTTATGCTGGGCGGACGATGGACGATTTATTATAAATTAAATTATAACGTTGAATTTTGATCAAAGGGGGGGTGAACACCAGAGATTTTTTTTATCCCACTGGCACCACTAGTCAGCCCAGAGATTCACTTCTACCTCAGAGAAAGTGGCCAGCTATGTTTGTAATGAGCTTCCTTTGTTAATGAGCTCATGTTGCACCGCCAGCTGCCGAGGTGCAGTGCATGCACAGCACTGAAGCTCCACTGACAATATTTACCCAACCTGTTTGTGTGTGTGAGAGAGAGAGGAACGGAAAAGCATCTGCTATCCTGAGGCGTTGAATAGCAGCTCGAGCGCTGCTTTGTCTGCTGCTGCTGCTGGTGATCTCACCTCCTGCAGACGCGCGTGGCTGTGATGGGGACGGAGGAGAAAATTGTCCGACCTATGAGGAAGCAGGGCTACTACTTGCATATGAAATCACCTCGTTGATAAATGGGCTCTAGGGCTCATTGGGATTCTGCAAGCGCAGGGCTTTGATATGGGCAACGATTGGCCATTTATAGCCTTTGTCTCCTACCCTTCGGGTTGTTGTTGTTTTTTTTAGGAGAAGCTGCCAGAAAAAAAAATAATTTGCATCTTGGACTAATAAGCACCTCCTGTTTCCTGCATGTTTCAACGTGTAAAACCTCATGATAAGATGATAGGGCTTTGATGTGAGCAACCTGGTCAGTTACTGCCTTTGTCTCCCTCTCTTCAGGTTGTTTTTTTTTTTTGGAGAAGCTTCCAGGAAAAAAAACATTTCACATCTTAGACTAATAAGCACCCCCTGTTTACTGCATGTTTTAACTTGTAAAACCTGATTATATGACCATACAAAAATATTTAATCGTAACAGAATACATATAATTAATTATCTATGCCTCCTGTAAGCTCATCATTGCTCATTCTGTTGGTCTAAAGAGAAAAGGCGCCACTTCTCTCCTCCCTTTTCCCCACTCTCTTTGTTTAGGATGATGCAAACAGTGGTAATCTCACAACCAAGCACAGCTATTCATTTGAGTAGAGTCGCCCAAGCTGTGAGGGAGGGAGAGCAGGGCAGTGGGTTTATCAAAGCATGAGGGTATTCTAGGGTAAAGGAAATGCATTAGGTCTCACAGATTCTCTCTTTTTAGCAATGCTTTAAAGTCATGTGAAAGTAGATAAATGATGGGGTCATCGTGGTTACAGAGGTTGGAGAGATCACATGGATGTGTTTTTGATATCCATAACCCACTTTCATCTCTACATTCCCCCTGTAAGACCCCTCCTTTCTGTCTGAGGGGTGCCTGATAAACAACCGAATCCCCCAGAAGCCCCCTGGCAGCTTTCTCCCTTCCCCCCCTCTATACCCCACTCTGTCCTCCTCATATGCACTAGTGTAAATACGGTTTCCCCACCCTATACCTTCCCACACCACACCAAGTGCAAAGATACACTATCTATAACTATTAAGTGACGGCACATCAAATGTGTTTCTTCTTCAACCCACGTTTAATTAGCAACTGTAAAAAGGTTATTTAGAGTGGATTCAATTATCAGAGCATAAAAACGAGCTGAAGGATGGTCATAAAAGTGAGCCAAAGGGCAGAAGGAAAGAGAGGACGCTGTTGCATCGTGTCACTAATGGATAGGGTGATTTGTTCCACTTGCCATGCTGGTCCATGTCTATGGACTCTCCTTGAGATGATTTGTATTGTATGGGAAAGATGTTCTTGAACTCAGTCTAGACAGGGCACAAGGAGACTCACAACTAGAGAATGAAATATTTTTATTGAATACAATTATTCACAAGGGTCTGTCATTGAAGAGAGGACATGTGGTTTGCCATTTATGAGGACATCTTCAAGGATTTCTTATCAGTAACTCAAGCAGTTATCAAAAAGAACATTCTAAGAGGAGAAATAAAAGACATGGATTAAAAACCTTTTAGTCCTGTTGTGACTTACGTCATGACTTCTCAAATGAGATTACCTCCAATTTAACTTATAAGCAAATGGGGTGTAACTTCAACCGCCCATTTGGCTTTGGCACCTTCTCAGCACATAGGATAATGTTTGCTTTCCCTTTACTTTATAACAGTAACCTCTCTCACACTCGCATGCCTTCCCTCTTTAGGGCCTTGCTTTACTGCACACACCAAGAGCAGCTGTTTGGGGTCAGTGTCGAGTTGTATACCCTTCAGTGAGGATCAAGTAGCTTCATCACCTGTTACCCTTCATGAAATCCAACCTTAAGAGACATACTAACGCAGGAATGTTGCTTGGTTAACTCTCTACGGCATATGGCACGGGGCTTAACAGCCAAGGTTCAAGAAGAATCTCCTTTCATCCTCTTACCCTTTCCCCTTCCTTGCTTTGCCCCAGGTGGCAGTGAAGGTAATCGACAAGCGTAAGGCCAAGAAGGATTCATACGTCACAAAGAACCTACGGAGGGAAGGCCTCATCCAGGAAATGATTCGCCATCCAAATATCGCACAGCTGTTGGACATCCTGGAGACGGAGAACAGCTACTACTTGGTGATGGAGCTTTGTCCCGGCGGGAACCTCATGAACCACATTTATGAGAAGAAGCACCTGGATGAGAGGGAGACTCAGAAGTACATTCGGCAGCTGGTGCTTGCCGTTGAGCACCTGCACAGAGCCGGCGTTGTGCACAGGTATCAATAACACACATAAACAGTCAACTATCTCAATTCCAAAAGTATTGTGTTGTTCTTGTGTGAAGGGTCGCTTTCAACATGAGGCTTAAATCCATTCTGTGCACATGAAAACACAAGAACATCCAGATATATTGTATCTACACATTTGTCATTAAGGGTATCCGAGAACTTTTCTATATAAGCTTAAAGCGCTGACTTTTCACTGAGCACTACTGTAAACAGTGGTTATTGTCATTTTGTTCTCGTATAGTGTGCAATATTATTTGATAATGTTTGGTTTGATTTAAAAGTTCTCACTTAATCAATTGTCTAAACTATGATGACCTTTCCAGTACCTTTACAGGACTTATTCATCTCACTGAACTTAAACATTGACTTATCTGGCAGTGATATCCCTTCTCTACCTTTTCTTCCAGAGACCTGAAGATAGAAAACCTCCTATTGGATGAGCAGGACAACATAAAGCTCATAGGTAATGTGCTATCAAATATCAATTTCTTTACAAAACAGTCTAAAGGGTAAAAATAACAACTAAATGTATAATAATTATGTGAGTCTTTATCACTGATGCCTGAAAAGTCACAGTAGATTTTCTCACATTGAGTCCAGTCAGAGATTTAGTGAAATAAAGGGTTATGAGCCATCAAAGATCCTGGTAAAAGGCTTAAAAGCTGCTGGTGTGGCTTTAAC
This sequence comes from Jordanella pulchra, assembly GCA_034780135.1. Taxonomy (NCBI): domain Eukaryota; kingdom Metazoa; phylum Chordata; class Actinopteri; order Cyprinodontiformes; family Cyprinodontidae; genus Jordanella; species Jordanella pulchra. Next base: position 12,580 of record JAUZNJ010019456.1, on the reverse strand, counting down.
CTACCTCAGTATGTTTATGCAAAGCTGAGATAAATAAACAACAAAAGCCAGGAACAACATTCAACATGCTCTCTCTCCCCTCCCACCCTATTAGATTTCGGCCTCAGTAACTGTGCTGGGATATTAGGATACTCGGACCCCTTCAGCACCCAGTGCGGTAGTCCAGCCTATGCTGCTCCTGAGCTGCTGTCCAGGAAGAAATATGGCCCAAAGGTGGATGTTTGGTCCATGTAAGTTCACTGTCATTTTTCTAGAACATGAATCTACCTGTTGTTCTTAACTGTGAACTCCCAGAGTTTAACTGTGCACTTTTGGTTTTCCAGTGGTGTCAATATGTATGCAATGCTTACCGGGTCGCTCCCCTTCACCGTGGAGCCATTTAGCCTTCGGGCTCTGCACCAGAAGATGGTGGACAAGGAGATGAACCCCCTACCTCCTACCCTTTCCACTGGTAATTTAATAAAAAAAAATCCAAGTATTGGATGCATGTACTGATCTTTGCTAAAGATTAGAAGCAAGATAAAAGTCAAGTGTGGAGACCTGTCAGTCAAATTCTTGAGAACTTGTTTTTTATTGGCACTCCCTCTTTAGAAAATTGCTCTGATAGATATGATTACACATAAGAAAAGTAAGCAAAACATTTCCAATGAAGTTGGTGGTGCAGCAAGCAATCATGCGATTGCATTTCACAGGAATTTCTCAAAGACTAAAGAGGGTGGGGGTACAGCTAATACCGGAGGAACCAGTATAAGAGTAACATCACTGAAAGCAGTGATGCTCATCACTCACGGCATGTCCATACAATAATACCTACCTGCAAATATTCAAATGAAGGAATGACTTAACTCACTTCCAAGTACCTACTAATCACTGACGATTCAATGTGAATTACACAAAGTAAAGGTTATGGATGACAAAGAGAAGTATTTGACTATAACAGAAGCATGAAGTGGGTATTGTAAGTTTTGTTTTTAAGTGCCATGTCAAGACAAACAAATTGTTGCACATGTTATGACATGTTTAACTTTCAGGAATCCTAGCAAACGCTGACAGCACCTTAAGATTTATTCCTCTTTACTCCCTCAGCTGCCATCTGCTTACTGAAGAAGCTTCTTGAGCCAGACCCTCACAGGCGTCCGAATATACATCAAGTGATGACTGATTCCTGGCTGCAGCTGGCCAACAGGAACACAGGGGCACCCTACCGCAGCAGGTACACCCAAACATGCAGTTCCTTCACAGCTTCTTCGCATCTTTTCACATAGAATCCACTTTACTTTGTTTTGTTGAGAGGTGTTGTGTGACAGACCAACGCAAATCAATGTAAATGGACTGCAAGAATAAAAAAAAAAAGAAGTTGTTTGTAGATTACCTTGCAATCCTTGCCTCCATGTAAGCTGTGGATCTCTGTAGATCTACAAGAGTTGGTAAGGACGTCTTAGCTGCTCCTCTATTTAAGGCTTTAGAGAGTTTGGTGGTCAGGTTACAAGTTTTTTTTTTGTGTTATGCTCTTTCCATTGAAAAATACTCATGTGAGAAACATTATTTAACAAAATTGCAGATATTTTTCTTTACTTTTTGCTGGCCAATCATATAAAATCCCAATAAAACAAACGTAAGTTTTCAGCCGAGATGAAAACAAATTAAAAGAGTTACAGGGGGTTTAATGCATTTACAAAGCCTTGCATATTTAACATTTTGATAATAATGTTGCATTAACCTTGCTGTGTTAAAAGTATCAATAATCTGTTCTCTCTCTTTCAAGAATTCACATCGAAGAAATAAACCAAACAGTTTTGCTTCATATGACGGAGAAGATGGGGTACAAGCACAGCGAAGTGCTGAGCGCTGTTCTCACCAACCGCGCCTGCCACACTCTGGCTGTCTATTTTCTTCTTAATAAGAAAATGAAGAGACTCTCTAAAGAGTTTAGGGTGAGCACACATCATATCTTACTGCTAACACCTGTCACATAAAACAAACAATCTAGAATACTTTTGCACGCTTTGGTTTCTTGGAAGAATTTTGACATAGCTGAATAACCTGCATGGCCTGTTTTAAGAATCTGTTGCCCTCTCTTTGTGTTTAGGAGAAGCAGATGCAGGAGCAAAAGGATAAAGAGAAGCGACAAGTTGAATATTTTCAAACGCAGTGGAGGAAACATGTGGATAAACTAACCATCCCCCCAAAACAGACGCCTGTTTACCTGGCTGTTAGCAAGGGCCAGAACAAGGAGAAGAAACACAGAACAGGTGAGGAGTTGTACTGTTTGATGCAAAAAAAAAAATGTTCATGCTTTGTGTTATATTTGGGAAATATGAAAAAGAAAAAAAAACACAAACATTTATTACATCATTTTTTTCCATTCGTCTTCATAGGGTAGGTTGACTGAGCATGCATCTTCATGTACAACAGCCTGTTTCACACATCCATACTTTCCTGTCCATGCAACCCTCCCTCCATCCCTTCCTGCAACCATCTATTCATCTACCTGAAAAAGCAACATTCTGGAAAAACTTACAGTAATTTGTGCAGGCAATCATTTTGATTGAATCTGTCTTCTGATGTGTGACATAAAATGAATGAGTGAGAGCATAGCACTGAGGTATGTAACTTTGCATGAAGCTGCACTGAAATCAGATTAGAAAGAAAAGTGTCACAAGTGAAGAGGAGCTTGCAGAACACGCGTATCTCGGTGAAAGTTTAAGCTGCAGTTACTCCTCATTTTTCTGTAAGAAACACAGCATAAGCCCATAGGCTGTTTTTGATCCAGAAAGTAAGGATGGGCTGGTTCTGACGAGGTTAAAACGTGAGCACCATCCAGTTCTTTACACTGACTCGGTGCACTATGTAAGATAATTGACATGACATGTGCTAACGAGACACGCAAAGTCATAAATCCATAATTATAAGTTGCTCCAGCTGTACCATTTTATTGTTCATGTGTCTCAGCAGAATCTTTAAAAATACATTTTTAAAAGGTGTTGGGAAACTAAAGTTACACCCTTTCTTTCTTCAGGTATACTGAGAGCCTTAGCGGTAGGACATCGTAAGTCACCTCTGGCGCCTCCCGGCACTGTTGCTTCATCGTCTATGGAGTACCTCGAGATTCATCCTCTCTTCCCCAACACACCGCAGCAGCGGAGGCGCTTGGCCACCCTCCCGCCAGTCAACACGAGTCCAGAGCATAACATTCCTGCTCCACCAGCGCCGTCACCCATAGGCATGCACTCTTTTGGTTCTCTTTCCAAAGCAGAACAGATTGAGGATACACCTTCCACACCGTGGTACAAGCTAACCAATGGCACTTTGTCACCACCGCGCCACGTCTCTGCTTTCCAGCCCGACTCCTCATACTTGAAAAAGGCAACCATCCCCAGTCCTCCTGTCCTGATTTCCAACCCACAGCCCAAGAAAAATTTGTCAACAGATGGGTGCGGTTCCTCCGACACCAGTGGAAGCCCCTCCAGCAGTGTCGGAAGCCCGCCAGGAGGCTCAGCATTTATGCCGCTTAAGTCTGCCTTCAGTTTAATTAACCCTAACTCGGCATTCAGCCCTCCTTCCAACAGCGCGAGCAGCGACCCTGAGAGCCCAACACATCGCAGCAAGCTTCCCTCTGCGGGGAAATGTCCGAAGAAGAAGGTCCCACTGCAGCCTTTCACTTTCCGACCTGAACAATTCATTGAGGAAGTAGTGTCCCCACCTCCTTACCCAATGAAAACTCTCATGTGTGCTTCAGGTGCACTGAAGACCCTCTGCTGAGGGATTCAAACAAGAATGAAAGGAACATTTGTGTCCCTCTCAACAGCTTGTGGGAGTTGAAGAGGTCTTTCAGAGCTGCCTTTTGAACTGTGAACTGCCCCTTTATTCCATTTGAGCCAGTTCTCATGACTTATTTTAATGTGAAAATTAGACATGGGCCGGTGAGAGATTCTCAGAATACAATAACCTGATTACATTTTCCATGTGTTAACACACAGTGATTAAAAAAAAATTATTATACCTCATTCATTTGGAAGAGAAGAGTGAAAATTATGGCAGTTGCAAGTGTAAGCCTGAATGATAGATTTATTATCATAGAAGTCATTTGCTTTACGGGCCTCAGACTATTGCCAGTTGAAACCACGCCCATCAAAAAAAAAAGGAAAGAAAGAACAAAAGGTTCTTCTTTAAGACTGCCTGACTTACTGATGAATGTGGTTAAATTGTGTTTTTTTAAACACATAAATCAAAGTTTACAGGTTTGAGATAAAAATAGATCTCCCTATAAATCTGAATTTTAGAAGGAAGAGAAAAAAAGTTCTCACAGAAATTATTTTAGTGTCATTCTGGGATTCTTCTGATAAGTGAAGGCCCGTCTGCTTGAACAGCTAATCTATTAAGTTTTTTCAGGATTATTTTTTCTCCATAAAATTTGAGTAGTAGCATTGTTTTAAAAAAAAAAGCTCCCCGATTTATCGTTGGAGTACGTTATTATTATTATTATTTCCTACATACAGTTAGATCAGTGGTCCAATCTATTAGTACCTTCTAAGTCAAGCTTACCGTTGCTGATCAACTGTATTAATTATTATTTTAACTTTTTATATCACTTTGTGTTTTGGCTTTTTTTTTTTTTTGCTGAAATATTTTTCACAAGTAAATTCTTCCAAACTCTTGTTTATCTTCTGTAAACAAGAAAAGGAGAAGAGGCATTTTTTAAAAAAATCCATCTGACCAACACTGTTCAGCAACAGGCTGGGGAGGGGAAAATGGGAGGAAATTAACAGGACTTTGAACAGCAGGAAAAAACATGCTTGCAAATTTAAAACATGTGTAACTTACCGGCCCATGCCTGATAAAGCCATGAAACAAAGATGGAATAGGGGTGAAAATTTAACCTTTTACCTCTTGAGTATTTTGTTATGTTATTAAAATAATATGGGGACACTGACAAGATGAGATCCAAAAAGGATCTTTGAGTAATGTCTAAACTTGGGACATCATGTAATACAGACCTTGACGACCAACAAACAAGTTCACACATTAAAAAAAACAAAAAAAAACTGTAATATAGACCAATTTTAAGGTTTTATTTCTTTTGCTTTCCTCTGGTTTGAGAACAAACCGCAAACTGATTCACACCAGCTAATGGGACCCAACTCTAAACCCTGACCCTGACCTTACATGTGTAAATGTTTGTGTTGAAACTCTGTACTATAACCACTAACTTCCAGCCAGCTCGCACTGTAGCTTGAATATTGGCTAGCTGGAAAAGAAAGCTCACTGCACTATTACGGAAAACCAAAACCATTAGGAAACAAATGTGTTGACTATCTTTACCTCACTGCATTCATCATGCATTTCTGCATACTGTAGTGACACTCGGGACTGACACACCTGTATATGTGGGAGGTGTCTAAGTGCTGACTTTAGATTTAACACAATAAAACTACATAGGGACCAACGGTAGAAGCATAAGCTCACTTTTGTATCTCATCACCAATCCGTCAAAATCACAATTTTTACCTTTTTATATAAGTATTAACTCACCACCAGGGTAACTCATAGGAATCATTTCACAGCTGTTTTCAGTCAGTAATGTAAAATAGAGCATCAGAAGCCTTATAAAACTTAACCACCTCACCCAAAACACTGAGGGATTGAAAGTGGGAACAAGTGCTACTAGTGTCACCTAACATCAACAGAAGAAGTGTGTCACCTCCTTTTGTCTTAATGCTGTAGTTTGTGCAATAGTCTTAAGTGTTGAACTGCAATGATGAGTTTTTGCCAAGAGCTCTCTGAGCGCAATGTGAACGCTGTTTTTGTAAATAGCAGTCTTAAAATCTTCTCTCTTTCACGTGAGTTGTTCTGTATAGGAGGAATTTAAAAAAAAAAAGTTTATGGAAATGGCATTTTTAGAAAAACGGAAGAAAAAAAACACAAAAAGGCTTCCACTGGCACAAAAAGTCTTTTTTTTTTGCCTCACTATTAAAAACTGTAGAATCTCTTTTTTTGGGGTCCAGATGAAACGTTGCATGAAAAGAACTGTAAGGTAGGCATTTGGAAATATGTCTTTGTAACAGCCTTTTTTTTTTTTTCCTTTTTCAAACTGAGATTGATACATACGCTCTGGGGGTTTTTGTAAGATTTTTTTAATGGATCGCTTTGAGTGTTAAGAGATTTCTATGCTGTATAAAGTATTTTAAATATCTATACTGAACTCTGTGTCCGTTTGGTCCTTTGCATTCCACCAGCTACCATCCGGTGTCATTACAGTGCATCGACTAGGCCTGGCCTGCAGTTATACAAATGACATCAGTGTCAAAACGGAAAGGAATTTATGTTTACACAACACAGTCCAACTGTTTCGAGAGACAGGTCATTTAGACTTAGAGTTTGACAAACTATTGTCATTTTGTATACACAAGGTGCAGCCAAAACGAAATTTCGCTGCATACAGGTTTTGACAATATACCAAGTTTGCAATAGTAGAGAATAGCTGTGCAATACAAGCATGGGAATGAAGTGCAGCAGTGATAGGAAGTTAACTGTGCAAAAATAACAGCAGTTCAAAAAAATAACTGTAGTGCAAAATATAAGTCTGGTGTGGTAGATGGAGTATAAAAGTTTAGCCATATTGACAGTGCAAATTAATGCATCAATATAATAGTGCAGAATGTTCATAGAAGGTTCACAGAATGTTGACACACTTTCCACTTGCAGCGCATATAAAAGTATTCAAAAATGTCTTTATTTAACTTATGTCACCTTAAAGCCACTGACTTTTCTGTACGTTATAGAAAATATAGATTTAAGATTAATGAGCCAACAGGATGATGCTGCCACCACCTTGCTTCACAAAGGGGACGGTTCCTTTTCTAAGTTGCTGTGGGTTCATCTGTTCTTCTCCTTTCAATTCTCTCTGCTATGAATGGAGTCATATTTTTTTATAAAAACGTTGTGCCATTTGTCTCACCTGTCATACATATTTCCCATGAGCCAATTTTATAAAAGTAAAAAAAAGAGGACAGGAATAAATACTAAGGGAACAGCTGAAGGACTCTTATAAACCACACCCACACATACCATAACCCGCCCCATTCACCGTCACACAAGAACACTCTGCAGACACTAATCTACTGAGTCGTGGCCACCCCACCCTCCCCCGTCCTAATAATAAACATCTCTGGGTGACACTGCCATGTCGAGACAAAGAGGAGGGCGGGGGGGGATCTCTGGCACTAGGAGACAAACATTCACAGGACAACACAAACAGGGATGTCCGATTAAATCTGTGTGGCTAAGCTGATAAAAGCAGAGGGGCAAGAGTGGCCCTAGAATACATTAAAGCCAGAGCCCTTTGTTTATCAAAGACATGCGGACTGATGATCAAAATCCCCCCAGAGGTCTGGTGTCACAAACAGCCTGTGGGCATCAGTGCTCCAGCTGAACAAAGCATAACGCCGGACAGAGAACCTGAAGTTCATTCGGCTTTTGTCACACCTGTGTGGAACAATCGGCTGTAACAAATCTTTAAAAATCAAAAGCTTAACAAATATCAAAGGTTTATTTTCTACCAAGGTGGGAATTCGTTTTTGATTTCAAATAAATAAAAGTCCAGTAACTAAAGATGAAGAAGAATGACCAACAAATTCTGGATATCTCTTTTCACGTCCATCAAATATAAAGTATAATTTCTTTGGTATTACAAAGAATTAGCTTTTACATTTTTTGTACCACTTTGTTAGTAATTTAGATAATAAATTAAATAAATTAATTTGTGTTCTTCTTTTTACGTTCCTCTGCGTTTTTTTTTCTTTTATCCTCATGATGCATTTTATTGAGTACATTCCAACAACACATTATTGCCAACCACATACTTCATAACAATAAGAGTGCTGTCACGCTTTTTACTTTATCCTTCACTTATCACTATGTAACAACATTTTTGTTTTTTTCAGACCACAACACACATCTTCTAAAATTAATGCTTTTGTATTGCATTCACAAGCTATATTTTCACTTATTATGTTGCTTTACAAAAAAGGTATTTTCCTATCTGAGTGGTCCTTTGCTTTGGTACAGGAGCTCCATTAAAGTGGACAAAGAAACTCCAACTTAGGACAGCATAAAAGATCCTTTGCTTTATTTCTGGAGTCTATTGACACATTTTAAACCAAAAACATGAATCTCTTGGATAAGAAATCTTTCTTTTTCATAAACATTAATGACATCCAGATGTCTTCAAGCATATCAACGTTGTGACTGAGAAGCAACCCAACTTCTGGTGGTATGCAATCAACTTCCTGATATTGGATCTGAAAAGTTTTGTAACATAAGAAAGGAAGTAGTGTGTTTGAGGTGTGCGCTCTTATTAACCCATTGGTGCACCACAAGCAGCTATGACACCATTGTTTAAAGGCACGGTAATGTTACCATATATAAGAGACTCAGTTAAAAAAATAAACAAATAAAGTTTCCCCTATTTGACAAACGGAAAGTATTTTTTCTGGTTCTAAGTAACATGAAACAAAAAAACCCCAACAAATTACATAATGTCACACAGTGAGAAAATAAAACCGTAAGGAAATTAGTGATTTCACTTCTAAAAAGGTTTGATGTTAACATACCTAAAAAGCAGCAGGTCATCCTTTCTATTTAATTCCAGAACTAAATCTTTCAGAGCAGATTGCTTAATAAAATTTCTAGTGTCGAGAATTGCCTCCTGAATGTGATTTATTTCCTTAGAAGTACTGGGGATATATTTAACACGCCTCTCTAAGGGTGAGCTTAAACATGCAGTGTACTGAATGTAATGATTAACCGTCAGTTCAATTTACTTTATCGTCCATAAATCAATGTCATTGACCATCAAAAATCAAATACCTTGAACCATGAATAGAGTTTTCTTATTCTTGACCTTCCCAGGGAGTTTTAACCTGCAGTTAACCCTCCATTTATCTAGTTTCTACCGACATTTGTTCATTAGGTATGATTAAAGGGATTGGTGCCTGAGTCACACGAATACTAAACAGGAAAACTGAGGAAAACAATTTTCTTAAAAAAAAGAAAACTCAAACATTTTTGCAACATTTTCTTAAAGACAATAAAGAGAGATATGTTTCTATCATAATGAACCTCTATTCATAATTAGGTAAACTGGAAGCGAAATAAAATTTGAAATAAAAAAAATGCATTCCAGTAAGACAGGCTGGACTACAGGCTACATTGTTTTATGTTTCAGTTGATAGGTTGAATAAAAATGTCAAGAGCAGATCTAAACAGATGAGTGATTAACCTTGATATATTACCTGTATACAATGAGGGCACACATTACTGACCCAATGAATGGATTTTGGTTATTCTTATGCAGAGGTGGGTAGAGGACCCAAATGTACTCATGTAAGAGAAACATTTAATCTACATATTTTTACTCAGCTAAAAGCAAACCAGTAAATCACACCAGTAGGACTAACAACATATTTCATAACAAAAAAAAACTATGTCTTTATTTCTACTTAAAGTAAAGAACTTCAGTTCTTTTTATACCTCTGACGTTACTCAAGTTAAGATAAAAAGTTTAGTACGCTGAAACTACTCATAAAAAGCAACTATTGTTGAAAAGTTTCTTAAATGAATGAAACATTTTTATGAACCAGATCTGGTCTTATGATCATTTTACTGGAAAGTGACTTAAGGTCCGTGGAAGTGGTCTGGAAATCCTACAAACTGGACCTGAACTAAAGGCTTGCTTGGATCAGTAAAGGATTTGAATTTAGGGTCAGATAAGACCCTAAACCATAAGCATTCCTCCTCGCTGGTTTGAAAATCCCACAACACTCTGATTAAAGGGAGACTTACTTTAGTTTACCTGTGGATTTGTTTTGGGATGGTTTTCCGTTTTTGGAGATACAAAGAGGTTGTGATCAACAAAATGTTTCTGAAGCCTAAAACACATGTCTAATATTAATATTAGTGAAAATATAAAACTTGCTTTAAAGAGATTCAATACTATGCGACTGCAGAGCACCATAGTGACAGGGTTTGGTCGGCAGGTTAAGGATAGTCAAAGAGAAAACTTTTTACCCAGACAGTTTTACCTTTATTCACATGTATGTTTCTAGAAAGAGAAAAAAAATTTATGTTTAAACACAGGTCTCTGGCAAACTGAGCGGAGATGTTCTTAAACAAGATTACACATGTAACATCTATCCCCCCCCCGGCATTAATATGGAAGCTGCAAATGTTAAATGTTCATAGGAACTGACATGTTTTTATACAGCTACAACGGGGAAAACTTCTAGTCATCACTTAAGAAATAATCACTAGAGAAATAAAAAGAAACAGTTGAGCATTTAAGAGATTTTTTTTGTCAGACTTTCAGGACTGGAATTGTTTGTGGATTTAGCAAAAAAAAACAATACAAAAAATGGACAACTTTTTTCATATTTTCTTAGGTGAAAGCATTAACATAAATAAAACATGAGAGCCTCTGTCTTCTACAATGACTTGTTAATCCAAATAAAACCTCATAAAGTATTAATCCAGACTGATAAGATATAGTAAAATTAATTTTCTTTTACACAGAGATTATTTGAGAAATAATCTCATGTTTTAAGAATAATCTGGTATCAGAAATACCAGAATGAGGAAAAAGTTTGTTGTTTGAAATGAAGTGATTTAAAAAAGACAATGCATAGAAATATTACAGAGAATTCCCTTTTTAGGAAGAAAATCTGCAATTTTACTTTGGCACAATTGTTAAACAGCTTTTACCAGATAAGGACAAAAAGAGGAGGATGTTGGCACTCAGAAAGCTCAATAATACATCCCTGTAATGGAGTGTTGTGAACGCTTATGTTCCCTTTTAATGTGGGTGTAAACTGACCACTTACTGTCCAGCAGGACTTTGTTTCTCTCAATCTGTTCAGGCTTAGATCCTGATGACACTAATCCTGTTTTCAGCCCCCCTCCGTCATCGCATATCCACGCACACACCAGGGTGTCACTGGCCAGGGGACGAGCCTTTGTGTCTGAGAAAAACATTGGATTAACCTGCTGCACGGCGACGGCAGCAGAGGATGAAATGATGACCTCATTGGGTCCTTATGGGGGACCTGCCCTTCCTCTCTGCATACAGGTTCTGGTTGAACAGGAGAGAGTGAGGGCTGGTTAAAGAGCTGCACATCTAGAAGGGGGAGGAAATAAACAAGCAGATGTTTTCTAATGAAGCAGGAGACTTTGAGCACTGAGGGGATTTGGGTTATTCTGTCAGACTGACTGATGAAGGCGATTAATTAAACAAGAAGGCTGATGCAAAGACTTTACGGTTTCACTGTTATATAGAGACTAAACAAAAATGGGTTTCTCAAAGGTTTAAGATAAAGTTAAACTGATTAATCTGGGAAATCCTAGAGCCACATAAAGCACTTAACTGAGCTGTAAATTAGTCTGTAAAACGAATGGCACCAGATTTTCTTAATCACTTTGGCTGCAAACACATGTTGAACAAGTAGCCTTGTTAGTGAAACACAACGGGGATCAAGTCAAAGGTTTAGCTGGCTTCACCAAAGATTTTATCTTTTACCTGGATTTTATTTCTATGCTTTTTTCATGGATTTAAAAGTAGGTTTAGATACTTACATCATTTGTTTTGTTAAACATCCAATGCTTTCCTTGGGCTGTCTGTTAATGAAGTGTGAACAAAGATTTGTCACTTAACGCACATGTACCATAATTAAAAAAATAGGTACAGTTAAGTCCAGGATCTGTCTGTTAACCTTGTCAAATGCACAACCACACCCACATTTCCTACCGTGGCACAATAAAAGAATTTCTATTTAATTATCAAATGATTTATACCCTAAACATGATTAAGTTCAAAGTAATCTTTCATTTTAACAAATATATATTTTTTAATATTATTAACATGTTTGAGTGAATTGATCAAAGGTCTGACTTAAAACTAAGAAGGGAGCAAAACATTAGGGTGATGGGAAGGAAACCTTCCAAGTTCATAGACTCATACAGCATCATATAGTTTTCTGATGATACTGCCATCTGTGGCCAAAACACAGAACTGCAGTACTCTCCTGCGTAGTTCACGCTCGTACTTAACAAGCTTTTTTTTTTTTGTTTTTTTGTTTTTTACTTTTTTGACCATATTGGGAGTTGCCATTCGTGTCTGAATTGGGTTGGATGCCAGGCGCTTCAGAGTATCCACAAAATCCATCTTCAATATAGCACTTCGATTGTTTGCTAGGTCGGACCCATTCAACATGGACGCCCTTGACGTCACATTCATAACGGCTGCGACCCAAAGTAGATTTAGGAAAATAGGTTGTAAGTTTATAGATGCATCAGTGCTTCGCTACCGAGGTCTTAGTCTGCTCATCAAACAATGTTTTATATGTAAAAGGTTGAATACAAATATTTTTTTTCAGTAATATTTACGTATAGTGTCTTTAAATCTCACCCCATAAGAAATGTAATACCAATACAGATTTATACACTGAATATTTATTCAATTCAATTCAATTCAATTCAGTTTATTTATATAGCGCCAAATCACAACACGTCATCTCAAGGCACTTCACAA
>JAUZNJ010019455.1:16266-42880 GCA_034780135.1 Jordanella pulchra | reverse complement strand
CCATCCATCCATCCATCCATCCATCCATCCATCCATCCATCCATCCATCCATCCATCCATCCATCCATCCATCATTTCCCGCTTGGTCCGTCAGGGTCGTGGTTGGGCCGGTGCCTATCACCGGCAGACTTCAGGCATAAGGTGGGGTACACCCAGGACAGCACGCCAGTCTGTCGCAGTTGATGACAACAGTTGCTAACAAATGTTTTGCTGTCAAGGAATTTTTTAACTTGAATCGCCTCTTCAAAGTAATTAAGCTACCAAAATTAATTCCAGACTTTGACAAGTCAATTTATAACCTTCCTTTTAATTTGCTTCTTTGATCCATGCAGAGGTGAATTGCTGTTGTTGTTTTTTTGTACAAATGTTTAACTGCATAACTCAAGTGCACCTTTGAAGGCAGCAAAACAACCTCAAACCATAACAGTGCTCTATTTCTAAAAAGTTGACATGATGAACACACATTTCTTTATAGACAACTCAGTATTTTCCTAAATCTTCCTGTTGGAAAAAATGTGTTGCACATCTGTTGTTCGATGTCACTTCTTGAGATCATTTTGAGCATCTCATAGTTGTATCATTCTGTGATCATTTGTTTCTGAATTTCTTCTCCTAAAGGTCCCTTAGGAGCAAGAGATAAGCTACAAGGAGAAAAGACATCACACAGACATAAAGAGATTGAGTTAAGAAAAATAAATAATACTTGAGAAGTGGGAGAAATGGGGGAGATGTCATAATGCCTCTGTTCTAAATTATATCTTAATTATTTTGAAGGAAAATCAAAGAACTTAATATGAGATGAATCTGAAGCAGTGCTAGCAAGAAACAATATGAAGCTGGGACACATTTGGAATCACCACATGTATAATTTTCCCCCTAAATGAGGTCAAAAAGATCTTTTTGTAGTACACCTGGTAAAACAATTGCTCTTATGTTGACAAAACACCTCAAAAAGATCTCTTTGACCTCAGCTAAGAGGGAAGAAAAGAAAAAGCATAAACGGTCACTTTAAAATGTTCACTAAAGTATTTTATTTTAAACAGAGAAATATTGTCTGGCTCAAAGAAAAATCTTTTTAACACACCCAGAAAGATCTGAATCATTTTATTTTTGATTTAAAATCACAAATATTCAAAAAACTAAGAACGTGGCTGGTTTTTGAGAACTGATTATCTGGATTTTTAGAAACATGTAGTTAATAGTGTGAGGAGTTAGTAAACTTATATACTTTGATAAATCACATCAAATGGTAGCAGTAGATAATAGTCTGTTTATTCGAGGTTTAACAATCCATACATTCACATTACACTTTTGTAAGGATCAGATTTGTTTAGATAGTCTGAAGTTTCTTATTTCAAAGTCTCTTGTTAGGAGAAAGACAGCGATAGTAGCTTTTTGACAGCATGTGGACAAACGTAGTGACTAACACTATAAAAATGATCTGAAATGATTTTGTTAGCACAGCCTTAATGTGTGTGCTAATGCTATTAGCAGACACAAAGTTCAGAAATTAAATGAAAGCTTAAGAAATGTTTCTGAAAATAGGAAATAACTGATTTCTCCGTTTGCAAACTCCTGTGTCTTTTGAGTTTCTTTTTTCTTTTCCTAACTACTCCTCAGATCATCTCTATCAAGTATTTCGGTTAAACTCAGCAGACATGGCACACCCGTGTGCACGGATTTGCCTTTCCTATGCCACATTTTTCCTTTCATTCTTATCCCTGTGTCTCTGCATCCCAATTTCTCCTATTTGTACTCTAACTTTACCGTACAATTGTGGCTGGGGGAATACAGTTCTTTGAAAGATGAGACACGGGATCCCTTGGTGCATCCCATTTACAGGAAGATGAGAGATGAGCATATGCAAGGGAATGATGTGAAATATGATGTCTCTTTCTTTCTTTTAATGATGTCTCTTTTTAAAGAACTTAATGTGTCATTAACAGTTTCTCATTCTCTGGGGCAAATGAATGCAGCTCCAGTGCAGATGATAGGTACCAAATAGCAGGAGTTTAAAGGGGGAGTAGAGAGTAAAAAAGCCTTTCTGAATGGCTATAGAGGTAAAATCCCCCCTAAATGTCATTTTCTCTCATTGGAAAACAGTGCTAAAGTAGAAGACTCAACTGAACCTTTATTTATAGAACACATTTTAAAACAACTAAGATTTACCAAAGTATTGTACGGATTTAAAAAAAGAACATGACGGATAAAAAGAAAGAAGAAAAGAAAGAAGAAAAGAAATTACATGTTTCAATTTTTTTTGATTGATTTTATTTTCTTTCCTATGGTCCTCGGGTCTCTTATACCATGTTCTTGACTACGGAGGTGCCAGTTACCAGAGTAGGCTTTTTGGCTGGTACATACATCAGTAAGTGGGGAAAGTCTAAAATGTGGACGGGCTGAGGGTGAAGCTCTAGAACTACGCTTTCTATGTAGTTTGTACTGCTGATTTTGGTTCCTGCCTTTTCAAGAGCTGTTGTAGGACCACCTTTTGGACGTCGAGCTTGAGAGAAAAACATATGATGAATAAAAAACACAACTGATCCAGTAGAATGAATGCGGCAGAGAAATAATCAGTAGCACCCTCTTAAAGGATCTTAATGTTCTGGCAGGAGTATAGATATCAAAGAGCTCAGTCAATTTATTAGCAAACAACTGTACTTGCTAATTCAAGGTCTTTCTTAGGCTCTTTGACAGATATCAGTTGACTCTCACCAACACTGATTATTCTTTTGACTTCTTTGTCATAAAACTTACAGAGTGAAAAGCATCAGAGGAATTTTGTCATGACTTCTGATTATTATCTCAAACTAAATAAGAATTCAGCTTTAGTTGTTCAACCACACGGTATAAAGCTCAAATGACTCTACAAGGACACTCCAATTTTTATAAACTCGAGATAGGGAGACAGTTATTTATAGCTTCATATGCTTTAACAATGAAAATATTAATACCTATTTCAGCCAACAGTGGTTACATAAACTGCAACAAGAATTGTTCACAAATAAAAAAAAATACAATAGCCAATGGTTTATTTTTGGAACTATTTAAAGATGATATTGATCTTTTTAAAGAAGCTGTCTGGGTTTGTACCAAAGCACATCTCTGATTTTCTCAGCTCAAACACCCATTGCTCAAAACCAGAGGCTCTCAGTCAAAGCTGTTCTGGCTGATTGAGATAATGGTGAAGCCCAAGTGCTTTATCTTTGCCTGCTAGGATACCAATTCATGCTACAGACATACTATAGTATTGACATGTTTTATATTTCAATCATTCTCTTCTCTAAAATATATATTTTGATACATGGTGCTGTTTTTTTTTATTTCATTAATATTTCTTTGTATCATATCTTACTTAGCAAAATTTCAATTTTTAAGTGCTTTATAAAGTAAAGCTTAATTGTCTCTGCCTCTTCATGTCAGAATACACATGCTCCATTAATATTAAAGTGGAGGTTCTTTTACTTCCCCTCTAATGTACTAGCCTACATTGATGTCCTCAATTTGTTGCTGTTTGGCCTTGAATCTTCAAGGACGGTTGTGGTTCAATTTCACAGAAGAAACACATTTTCTGCACTTCAAGGAAAGTTGATTAAGGTTTAGCAAGATGGTGAACTCTGACAGAAATGACTGGTTTTTAAAACTTGTATTGTTCTTTGAATACAATGGTTAAGAAATAAAAATAACTTATTTACCTTTCATTTTGAGTGATAGAAGAGGCAAAGCTCATCTACAGAGTGACATTGAGGAACAGACATCCACAAAAACAGGGTGTAAAACTAAAAGACACTACAAATCTGTCTCAATAAAGTATACTATACTATACTATACTATACTATACTATACTATACTATACTATACTATACTATACTATACTATACTATACAGGTGTTCGTGGAGTTATGTTACTGTTGTGGCATTTTTGATATATATCACCCGTTTATATGAACACAGTGCAAGTCCCAATGTTTTTGCAGAAGTCTGGCCCATTTGTAAACAATTTGCAAAGTTATTCTGTAGTGGTTTTAGTCTTTGACTTTAACATGCGTTCAGATTCTAGTTGCATCAAGCAAGCAATATGGTATAAAAACAAGTTATAAAGACTTGCCGGTGCCACTGCTAAACAGGTTTTGGGCCAGTACAGGTGAACCACTTGGTCCACAGCTGCCATATGTGGGCCCCGTTTAATCAGATCTGGGCCACCAAAGGGCCATGATTCTTTGTGGCATGTGTGTTAAATGTAAACGTATTGTGTGGACCAGAACATGGTCAGACCAACGTTTTTTATTTTTATTAACAGTGTCCAGTCTGGCGATGTGGCATTAAGAATAATTGTCTTGATTCCAAACAGAGCCCAACAGATTCTGCTTTCACAAGTGGAGCAGTCCGTGCTATCGCTATAGTGTTCTGCTTGTTTTATGCATATAAATTGCTTTATTATACTTATACAGGGAGTTTTAAAGATTGTATGGACATCGCAATGAAAGTAGAACAGGAAAGGTAAAACAGAAACAAAAAGAAAAGATGAAAGAAACAGGAGATAAAAGGGAGACAATGATAAAACAACTTCAGTCTGCTTCACCACCTGCAAAGAGATGCAAAAAGAACAGCACAACCAACGGACATGGTACAAGACATACAACAAAGTAACACCTAGATACTATCGCCGAAACGTAGTTGGCATTATTTAATCTGATAGGTCAGACCAACTTTGCAATGGGGATTTTAGTTCGAATGCTGCTGTTTTAACTACTGTAATACCTTTTCCACACCGATGACGGGTATAATAATACTACCACAGAAATAAATAAGGTAGTAGAAGTAAGAAAAGCAGGGTAAAAAAATAAACCTAGGAAAAAGGAAAGAAAAAGGCTTTTGCATTATAAAGATATTTAAATTATCCAATCCACAATAAATTTAGTAGATTCTCAAACACAACTCAAATGTCTGCCATTGTTGTTGTGTGTGTGTTGTAGCTCTAAAGCGCAGGCGCTTTAGGGAATAGCTAAGTCCTACATTGGCGTATAGTGGCAAACACGAAAGTTTGTGACCGGTTATGCAGATCATCCAAACAGAACCATCACCATCGATGGATTAAAACCTTCCCACTCTGGAAACAAATGGTTGTTTCTGGTTTCAAATATATAGATGAATTTGCTGCAGCTACATCTGGATGAGACCCCCAAATATACCAACAGATTTGTTGCATTCACACATGGCTCCTTGTAGACAGGGACTTGTTGTCTCATGTGACTCAATCCCTGTAAATTTTGATTAAATTCGTTTAGTTTATTTATATATTGCCAATTCACAGCACATTATCTCAAGGCACTTTACAGAGACAATTCAACCAAATCATACAGTAAGACTGGTTCAGTTTTCTACCTAAGGAAAGCCAGCTGACTGCATTGAGGCATTGACTTGACAGCAATCCCTCACACCAAACATGCGTGTAGCAACAGTGGATAAAAAATCCCCTCCAACAGAGAGAAATGTCTAGCTGAGGTCGTCTGGGGTTTCAGGAGATAGAAGCAGACATATAAAAAGGAAGCAGAGATAAAAGGTAACTGTTAACTAGCACCACAGGTGGACCTGTCCAGGAAAGACACAGCCAGACAGATGAGCTCCAAGCCAGCTCCCATGTCAGAAGATGAAAGAGAGCACATCCAGTTAGTCACAGTTAGAGAAACTGGACAACACTGCAAAACAGACCAAACTCCAACATCTATAAACAAAGGTGCTAATGTCAGCAGCCCAGCTGATATTTCTGTCTGGGATGATGTCACACAAACAGAGCAGATGAAGCTACTATGATGAGAAAAAGCAGAGAGGATATAAAGTTAGAGGTTAAACTAACAAATACTACAGAATGAGAGAATAGAGATAGAATGAAGCAGAATGATAAAAAGTGGTCCCTACGTCCTCCAGCAGTCAAAGCCTATTACAGCATAACTATAAAGATAGTTCAGGATAACCTGAGCCACTTTAACAATAAGCTTTATCAAACAAGGATTGTTTACCAAACATCACAATGTTATCTCTGCAATGGTAGAAAAAATTTTTTTTTTTTCCTGGTTTTCTTCAATAACAACAGCAGAAATTGACAAATTAATAGCGTTGAATAGTTGCTTTAAAGTTCTGATGCACCTATGATACCAGTCGTTGTGGTAGTTGTTTCACAGTAAGCTGTTTCAGCCTTTTTATTCTCAACTTTTTAACACCACATTGAAAAGGAAGGCATAGGAAAGTTAGATTAAAAATTAGTCTCTAAATATAAATAGGTGGGTGTGGGTGGGTGTTGAAAAGGTGATCTTTCATCCTGAAACCATTCTTATCCACATGCAAGCAACAAAGAACCAGCCAATGAGGGAGCAGCTGCTCATCTTGCCCAGACACAGCTGCCCACAGCTCATTAAACCGAGAGCAAATGAGGTGCATCGACTGAAAACAAACATGCACAACTAGTAAATATATGCTCAGAGTTGTGATGATTTCAAGACCGCACACAAATACAGCTGTGTTTTGCATTTCTTTATAATCCAATTTGACATACAGCTGTGATCTGTTGTTTGAATGTAAATGCAGTGGTGGAAACCAGTCCAAGTGTCAGAATACTTAACATAGCCTGAAATGTCAAGAATATTACCAAGAACTCCGTCAGTGTGTGCAGGTCAAATAGGAGGCGCATAAGAGAGCACTGCAGAGTCAGTTTTTAAAGGAAATGTATCTCTCGTCTCAGTTTTAATGCATGCTATTAGAGTTGAAGGATGAGCTGGAGTGTATTGATTTCATTCCAAATGCTCTTAAAGGACTGTGTGAAGAAAGGAAGTTTGTTTTTCTTTCAATCCAAGAGTCTGTGAATCAAACAGTATCTATAATGTTTCTGTTCAGTTTAAGTGTCCAAATGTTGGCACAAGCTCCTTATTTTTTCTTTATAGGACTATGTACACTACCTTGCAAAAATATTTCTGTTCCTTGAAGCTTTTTTGCTATTTTCATACTTTGCAATCTTGTACTTCAATATGTTTTATTGAGATTTTTTTTGTTAAATATTCATACAAATAAGTGAAGAATGAAATATGCGGATACTGGCAACAATGTTAAAGCTGTAGTCCCATCTGACCATAAGTAATAATGACTGACACAGATCTTTTTTATCATTTTGTCTCACAGTTGAAATGTACATATAATGAAAATTACAAACCTCTCCCATCTTTCTAAGTAGGAGAACCTACACAATCACTGTCTGACTAAAGACTTTTTTGCCCCACTGTATGTGGAGCAGTCAGCTAAGAGTTTCCATGTTAACAGATTCTCCGACCTTAGCTATGGATCTCTATAGCTCCTTGAGAGTTAGCATTAGTGCCTTGCTGTTCTCCTTAGCAATTTGTTTCTTGCTTGACCTGTCAGTTCAGCAGAATCACGTGTGCCATATGATTGACCAGAGCTCTGTAAGATCTCCCAAGAATGGCTTATTGTTTCGTAACCTTAAAACCTCCCCTTCCTGTTTACTAATGATGTCTAACAAATATGAAAACAGTTGGATTCATACTGGTTTTGAATAGTACACCAAAATGAGTAACCGGGAGACCTTTAAAGGTGAATGCCAGCTCTTAACTCTTCTTCTGGTTTGAAGATTATATGTTGATATCTTTAAGTAAGTAAACAGGATAAAACGTGTAACTGAAATTAAATCACTTTGATTTGAGGAAATAAATACAAAGAAATATGATAAGACATGAAAATGTGACCATTTCTTTACAGAGAATAGCATATTAAAAAGAGGGTTCCTTAATTTTGCATGAATGAAAGTGACGCAGGAATGTGACATAAAGTGTGTATGGCTACACAGATAATATTTAAAGGTGCATTTACAGAAAAATTATTTAACATTTAAAATAGCCTTCTTATACTGATCTATAAAGAAAGATGTACCTCAACTATAAATATATGCTTTTCTTTACCTACCCAAAAGAGTACACCCTACATTGCTTGGTCTTCATCCTATGAACCAGACTGAACTTTGGATCCTGACACACCGCCCAGTTACCAGTGGATGGTTCTGTAGCAGCATCACTATTAACTAATGAAGCACAGGCAACCTGGATAAACACAGAAACACACAACATGTCAATGTTAGAGCAAGTTTTTTTTTGTAACAATCAAATGCTAGTATAGCCTCCGTATTCCAAATGCAGTAGCTCTATAAAAGCTGTTTATAGACTAAAACCAAACCAGGCCGTGGACTAGAAATGTTTGCTTGAGACATAGATTGGTTGACATTTGAGTCTCTGTTGTGGGGAAATAAAACATCTGTTGTCAGGTAAAGGTACAGCACAGCTTGTTGATACATAACCTGCTCTAGGTTAAGGGATATAAATAGTTGTCTTCAATGCTTTTCTTGAGTTAAATCATTAATGAATCAAATAATTGAGTTTATATCTCTGTTTTTGCATTATATTAAACATTGTTCAAGTTGTACATTTCTGCCTCTTGATAAAAAAAAACTTATATTGAGTTACTGCAACATTTAATTTCCCTTTGGGATTGATAAAGTACATTTGAATTTAATTAAATCATGTTCTTATAGTTTAAGATGTATGGTTACCTCTCAATGTAATTGGTGTCATATGTTATTTAAAACTGACTGACTGCCAAAGGCTTCAGAATTTGACTCAAACCAAGTGAAATTTTCAAGCTCATTTGCAATGCTTCATATTAAGTACAGCTGGGTTTGGAGCTCAAAGATTTGCTGATATGTCTTAGTCTTGCATGAACAGAAAGAAGCTGAAAAATAAGGATGTTGAAAAGAAAGCTCCTTTTTGAGAAATAAAAACAAGTAGGGATTTTATGTTTTACTTTTACTTGTTCCATTTAAAGATTTGCTACTTTAAAAATTCTGGATAATTTTCCTTCTGTTACCCAAGAAAGTTATAAATCATCTAATTTATTGAGTACAAGCGATTTTAAGGGAAATATGCCGTTCTCAGCAGGTGTGTGAAATATTTAAAAGAGAATACAACATTTTAGGTTTGGCTATTTTGGAAATTGATAATCTTTAGCACTAGCGTATGCTGCTCAAGCATTCACAGGCTGCTTTGTGTTTTGATAGCTTTAGTTTGCACTTTATTGACTCAGTCGTGATGATGCAGTGCAAAAATCTAACTCCTTATCTTACACAGCTCAAGTGCAAACACAACAGCATGCGTGCAAATATGTGCGTTTCTCCAGACTCTGCAGTGTATAATTAGCTTAAAGTGAACAATCAGTGCTGACATGCAGGAAAAAAAATACTGAGAATGTGGGTGTGATTAGTCATTCAAAAAAAAAAATCATTTGCAATCTCTTCTAGTCGCTTATAAAATCACAACCATTGTTGGCTTAAAACTGACATTTGTAACCACATTATCTATGTTTGCCTTCTCTGCAAGAATTTACATTTTTACAGCTTTGAAAGAGTGGCTTGCTGCAGCCTGTTCACTAACAGGTCAAGCAGAGAGGCACCAGCTAATTCAGCTTCACTTTCATCTTCATCCTCAGGGCGTTTTTGTGGTTCTGTAGAACTAAATAAAACTATGGTCTCAGATGCTTCTTAAATTAATTTTTGAACCTACTTGCTGTGTAATGTTTGACAATGATAATTTGCACCTAGCAGAAGGCAGTCATCAGCACATAATGAGCTGCAACATACACTAAGCAGTTGATTGACAAGCATTGTTACACAGAAAAACATGTTGATTTTTTCAAGCTTTCATATTCCTTTAACTGATTCCAACCAATGTTATTTTTTATGTGAATGTAACAGGAAGGACCCCTACAGTATGCGTAATATACGTTTTGTCCTCTGTGTGTTTCCCTGTGCATGCATGCCGAGAAGCTGCCAGGTACTTTGATTGGACAGTTGTGTCGCAGGCCATCTCTCTGAGTAGCAGCTCTACCAAACGCCGTGTCAGTCAGCATTACAGTTGAGGATGCAGAGGATTCCCTCGCAGACTGCTTCAGCCCCCACCTGTCACTATCACTGATGGACAGCTCCCTTTCAAGTCTTCCTTCACAAATTCACTATCTTCTTCTCTGTTCTGGTTGCTGTCTCTTGCTTTCCCCTCACACAAATAAGATATTTAAGATATAATGCGTTAATTCTTAGTCATTTAGACCATAGATGGGGCCTCATGTCATGTTGTATTATTAAAGATGTTTTATGCAAAGACTAATTTGTTTAAGTAAAAAAATGCCCAACTTAGTTTTGGGTGATGAAAAATTCTACAGTCTTTTTAATTTTAAGTAACAACAATACAATAGATCATTTTTTTCTCAGGACTCCTACAGGCCCCCAGAATTTTTTAATTATGATGCAGAACAAATCTATGGATTTGCTGTAATTAATACAGACATAGATGGAAAAACAAACTACAGCATTTCATTGATTTAGTCTGAACTGAGGCACCGTGAGATCCATCTATGTTGTAATCAATAGAGCAATGAATTACAGAGTCTGGTTGAGCAAGATAAATAGATGAACTGAATATAGAAGAGTCACCTAATTTTAATTTGAAAGATACAACCTTGTCCATCGGTTAATTACGTTACCTAGTTTTTCTTTAGAAATAATGTTGCATTCATGAAGGCTGGTGATGTTTAGTGTTGTTGTTGGATCAAACTTGCCTTCTGAAATTATGGCCTAAAGTTCAATACCGGTTCCCACAGACTATAACACATCATCTCATAAGGTTTTAGTCAGATCTGGAGGCATTCTCGAGAAGAAAACACTTCTGTCTTGCAACCATACTCCTTGTTAAAGATGTGAAAACTTTATGAGACTGTTATGGATCCAGCTGTTTAAATGGATGTAAGAAAATTGTTTCGAACATCTGATTACATGAAAATCTTACAGTTGTACAACAGACACTTTGTCACAGTTATTTTTGTGTTTGATTGATGCCTGTGAAGCATTTGACTTTATAAATCATGAAAAGATGTTCTGTAAATTGGATGACAGAGGATTTTTGAAAAAAATAATCTTATTGTATGTGTTTAAAGATGACTTATCTAAGGTGTTGAATAAATGTAGGACTGGTTGTCAGGCTGGTAATAGAACTGTCAACCACCTGATGTATCCTGATGATCTTATGATGATAATGCTTGCCTGCAGCAGTTTTCTGTTTCATTTCATTTCTCTGTTTTTTCAGCAGTTGTTAAGGGTTTTAACATTACATATAAAAAAAGAAATAGAAAAATCATGATTGTGTTGAGCAAAAAATACATTAAATGATCTTTCCCTGACGTCACTCTGCCAGCATCCTCAAAGTCAGTGATGAAGTGAAGTACTTGAGACTTTACATAACATCTGAGGTGTCTGATCAAGGAGGCATCTACTAGTAAACTAGTATTTTTGTTTATAAGTTCTTTATCTGCTCAGGATCTGTCAAAACTTCACTTTTTAAATACATGCTTTCACTGAACACTATACACATCCCTGACAGTACTGCAGTCAGGGTCTTATTTTTACCTCTGATGATATGGGGTAAAGATTTATCCTGACTGTTTTTGACTCAAATCTATAATCTTGACACCAAGCTAAATCTCAAGCTCTTTTGCTGCGGAATTAAAGTCAAGTCTTGAACCTTTGCATGACTTTATGTGGATAAAGAGATCTCAACCTCAAATCATTATCCTTGCTGCTTCTGACATTCTAGGCTCATTTTTTTGTGTGAAAAACATTTTAGTCCATTTAAACTGTGCATCTGGCCGAGGATGTAGAATTTATATTTAATAAAATGGTATTTAAGCAATAATTACTGTCAGTCTATCAAGCAGTGTCGATAGCTCTAAATAACACCTAACAACAAAAAGTGTATCGCATCTAAAAGATGAGGAATGTATAGCTGGATAAGTAAGAACCTTGAAGCCTATCTGTGCTACTTTACAATGCTGCAGTTTATTTTTTAAATATAAAAACTGCCACATTTATTGCTTCTGGAATATTTAGTTTGCAAATGTTCTTAATGTATTCTAACAGTTAGGTTTTGGTCTTCATTTCCTGCTTACAGATGTAGTTTCCTCTAGCTGTCATTTTTCACAATTACAAGAGGGTCTAAGATGTACATAACAAATTTAAAACTGTTTTATCCAAGAGAAAATTATTTTAGGCAACAGTAATTTTGTTAACAGTGACTCACCTGTGGGGTTGTGATGTAGTTGAGAAACCTTTTAGCTTCATCCTCCAGAGAGTGACTCTCACTGGCCCAGGGCTGTAGATTTATATGCCAACGCAAAGCCTGAAGTTACACACAAACATAATGTGAGAAAGGGGGAAGGAGGGGTGCAGCAAACAAAAATTACATAACCTGAAAGTGGGCCACTCTCAAGAACTTTACTGCAAGTACGACTTGACTCTTTCAGGTACCCTAACCCACTTGTGTGAATGTACTGACAGAAATGGGTCACAGTGTGCTCCGTGAGGACTCACAACTTCTACTTAAGTGACAAATTTGTACCATTTGTTCCCAATTGCTTGCTTGACATTTCTGGGAGTTTATAGTCCTTGAACTTTTTTTGCATTTTGTCAGATTGTATCCATAGACTTCAAAGTATTTTTGGGGGTATGTTTGACAGAACAAAAACAAAATGGTGCACAATTTAAAAGGGAAAGGACAATGATATTGTTCATAATGTCTGAAAAGTGTGGCATGGAATTTTAGTCGCGAATGCAATGTGGATACCTTCTAGAACAGGGTTAAATTCTAGTCCTTGAGGACCGTTGTAGTGTACTTATTGGATGGGCCTATACTTCAACACATCTGAGGCGAAGTTATACATCATTATCAGGACTGGAGAACTTGACTGCATACTGAGGACATAATTCAGCTGTTTGATTCAGATATGGAAGCAGAGAAACATCTAAAAGATGCAGTGCAATGGACCTCAAGGACCTGCGTTGGGGAGACCTGTTCCATAATCTTCTTATCACAGATGCAATTCTTTTGGGCTATGCCTCTCAAAGCTTTGCATTGCATATGAACATGGACGTGTTTTTTTAAATTATTCTTGCTGAAATAAGTGCTAAAGCTCGTTCAAATCAAAGAAGTGAACATCCCTTTTTTCAGGCTTGCCACAGATTTTCATTTAGATTTAGGTCATAACGTTGACTGGACTTTTCTTACACACAAACATGCTTCGATCTAAGCCCCTCCACTGTAGCTCTGCCAGTATATTAAGGGTCATTGTCCTACTTAATAGTGATCCTTTATCCTAGTCTGAAGTCTTGTGCAGCCTTGAACAGGTTTTGCAGGATTGCAATGTGTTTAGGTTGTTTGGAAGTTTCATAAAAATCCTACAGATAGTTCGATTGATGATCTAGGAAAAACCCTTTCAGGAAACTGCTGTTGCAGCTCAATGCTGCAGTTATCACATTCCAGAAAATTGGCAGTGGTCTTCTTTGCAGCCTGCTTGACTTCCACTGGAATGTGTCTGTTTATGATTAAAGCAGAGGCTGTGTACTGGCGAACAAACTGCAAGAGAAGGAGTGAGTTGTGATGATGCATTAGTTGCTTGCACAATCATTTTCATGGCCAAAAGTGCATTAGCAGCAGTGGTATAAATTATCATTTCCTTTTTTATGTTTGCAGCCTTTCCCCTTTCTTCAACAGTGATGTTTAGTTACTGCAGCACGTTTTCAAGCATTTCATATATATATAGCTTGAAATGATTATCCTTGGGGTGTAGCTGATGTGATATTTTTAGTTGTTCAGCTCTGGTCAATATTCTGTGCAGGGTTCTGCAAACTAAGGTAAATAGAGGTCAGCTGGAAATTGACTTGAATGTTTCTATGGTCTTCTTTTCTTTTTTTAAATTCACAGTACAAAAGTGGTATGACTCTTTAATCTACAGTCACCTAGAATACACCGAAACCCATTGCTCTTTGCAGATACATTATCTGACAGCACCATATGTGTCATTTCTTCCTTTAGTGCTGCTGATCTGGAATCTGCCATCAAACAGACCCAGCTGCTACAGAATTAATGGCTACAGAGCCTAAGCAGCCTTTCAGTTTTTTTTTGGCATTTAGAGCTAAACTGATTTCCAGACTGTCACATATCTGAAGCTTTGCCACTTATTGACTCTTCCCTTCCTGTCCCTATATTTCATTCTTCAACTTTATGCCTCCTTACAATAAATGTTAACTTCTTTACGTTCTGAATCTTTTTAATAAATGGCTGTCCAAGTACAGGGCCCTGTTGGAGCCACGTTCCTGAATGTTTACAAACCTCCAAAAGTTTTTAAATTAATCTGTGATATGTGTTGAACCTGACTACTTAATTCTTGCGGCGGTTTATAATGTACACTTTTTAAAACCCTAAAGACAAGGGTACAAAAAGAACTGTGTGACATACTTAAACATTTTGGTTTGACTCAGCATGTTAAACAGCCAACACACAATCAATACATATTTTGAACTTGGTCATCAGTAAATATTACTAATGTTTCTGTAACTGATGTTGCTTTATCAGACATTTTTTTTTTACTTTAACCATTGATCTATTTAATAAAAGAGATGTTATAAGAAAGCCTGTATCATGGACAATACAACTGATAACTTTACCTAGGCTTATTCTTCTGCTTCCACTTTACCCTGTAAGTCAATAGATGAGCTGGTCCATAATTTCCATTTTAAAGTTGCAGATGTAACTGATTTCATTGCTCCAGTTAAAGTGAAAGTTCTCTCTGGCAAGTTGAAATCCCCATGGAGAACTGCTCCAGCAGTAAGAAAAGAAAAGAAGGACTGCCAAAATGACGAACAAAGGTGGCGAAAGAATGGACTCCAGGTTCACTATGAAATCTATAAAGAGAAACTTCACAGATATAATTTACAAATAAAAGATGCAAGATAATATTTCTTCTTGGACACTATCAAGAAAAACATCAACAATGTTTGCACCTTATTTGCCTCAGTCGACAGGTTAACAAACCTCCTAAACCAGTAAATCAATGGCCGACAAACTTCAATCTAAGACAGCCTGCAATGACTTTACAAAATTCTTTACTGAGAAAATACAAGATATTAGAGAAGCAGTCTTTACATCAAAATCAACTCCAGTACTGATGTTGTCACCAGTTTGAATAAACAATGTTAAAATGCCCCAATTCTGCCAAATATACTAAAAAATTTTAAAAGAAATTGTTGAGGAGCTAAACTCCTCTTCCTCCCTCTTGATGTTTTATCCGCAGGTTTTATTAAGAAGGTTTTACCTGTTTTAGAGTATGAATTGATTCAGATCATGAAAAACATCCCTTATGTCGGGTGTCTCCCCTCCAGGCCTTAAAAACAACAATTATCAAACCATTGTTGAAAACTGAACAAACTTGCTTGAATAGACCACAATCCTGTTGATGTCGATCACTTTAAAAGTTTAAGGCGTTCACTCTCACTTTAAAAGTCAGGAGCATAGCATTTTAAATGTCTAAGATTTAAATATGGCACATCTCTTCTAAAACATTAATGAGGTTTGCATCATGTACACCCAAAGCATAAAGAACAAATTTAAATTCTTCAGAATTATTGATTGTTAATTTACTTGGATTTCTCACCATTTGAAAAAGGGCATTAAATATAATGTGTCCAAATATTGAAAAATATGAAAAAAGTAGATATTTAGAAATAAAGAAAGCTTTAAGTGGTTCATAATAATCTTAAAAATGTTCAAAAATGACTCTGATTAAAAACTGTGGTGCTCGTGCCTGAAATCCCTGAGTGTCCACGATTTCTAAGCCATTACTTAAAACCTAGTGGGATGTTGTTTTTCCCTGTTAGGTATTCTTAGCTCTACACCTGCTGCATACATAGCCAACACTACTAATGCAAATTTGAGTGCCCTGTTCGCTGAAATTAATGAACTAATTTGACTAAAATCTATTTCTATTTAACTACCTGGCACCTGTTTGGTTTTGTTAAAAAGAAAACAAAACCAGGGAGGATAATGAGCTGGATTCTGGGATTCTGTTTTATTAAACCAGCCAAATCTGTTTTACAAAGAACACTGATTGATGAAACAATTTTAGTTCAAATTTCTTTTCTTTTCTTTCCCAACAAAATTTGATTTCAGACTGCACAATAGATATAGGCCTGGCTTGGCTGAACTCTGACAAATAGAGCCTGCAAAAAAAGGAAAATAGTACTGAAAAGAGTCTAACAGAGCAGTTGTACAAATGGGGAGTTCATGCATAGGTAGACAACTAACAGCCACCTGTCTGCTTTCAGCATCCTAAGAAAACTCTCAGGGCTCTCCAATTCTCATCTGCCCTTTTCATCTGAGTCTTCCCTGAGCTGCACGGCTGTCAAGTCCAATACATCACCAGAGGACAAGGTTGGGACTCAGCTACTGATCAGAGAGCTATATTCTGGGACAAAGGACTCTTTGGGAGACTGTAATATAAGGTAAGACATAGTTCAGTAAGTACTGTCAGAAAAAAGGACAAAGGGATTTTCTTCTGAGTTCAATTAGAGTTTTCACTCTTTAATATTTAAAATCTAATTTTTTTAACCTTAAAACAATTACTCAAAATATGTTTTACACTTACAGTACGTAGATAAATTGACTCCTATAAATTAACTAAAAAGTCTACTGCATAGGCTTTAGATAATGTTCCCCTCATTTAATAATGAGTGGAAAAACTAATCCTTTGTATTTATGCAACTGCAAAACTACATACTGCTTACAGTGTATTAGCTAACATTTGGTCCAGACATGCATTGGATTGTTCATGAGCTTTCACTGACTGCATAATCATCATAAAGCTGTGATAGGAATGGCCTTATGACCCTTTGTTCATTCATGTTACAACAAGTCATCAGCACCTCTGGGATGAGAGCTGCAAGTGCAAATGCACTAAACATCACTCAGAGGTCTCCTTAGAGTCGAGCTTATTCCATCACATTAAAGTTAAAAGCTGTAAGTAATTTCAGCCATTGATCAACCAAGGTGGAAGAAAAACATTTGCACTTGTGTTTGCATGCCACCTAAAGTACAATACAAAGTTTCAATGTAAGTTTGTATAAATATTGGTTAAAATCAATGAAAAAGCTGTTATCAGCTGTGTGTGCTTAAAACAAAATTTTTAAAGAGATGAAACACATGAAGACGTGCCAAAATCAATGCACTAAGAAGAAATTGAGAAGAAGTGAAACATCTAATGCATTATTATTCGAGGGGCTGGTAATAAATTGAGCAGAAGGATCGAGGTGAGCATGAAGACCAAAAAACGGAAAGATGAGAGTTTTTTTAGATCATGTTTATTAGAATAAGAACTAAAAATTGGTACTTAGACTTTGTAAGGTGCGTTGCATAAGTTAGTTAATTGACTACCTCACAAAAAACAGAGCATAACTGTAAAACTGAGGTAAACTGATGCATGTTTTATTTTATCAGCTGTTTTGTGTGGAATGCAGTGATTTGAAGGGAATTGTAAGCATATTTTATTTAGTTGCAATAGCCATAGCTCTGCATTGTTTAACATCTTTTGCAAATTTCCTTTTGTAAAGTATCTTTTTCAAAATTGATGGTCTATAAACATAAACATACTACGGTCTAAATAATTCCATCGTAGCTTTCACATGACTAGAAGTTTTCCTTTTAACATACAGAATTCTGCTGTCTAGCTGGGTAAGGAAGAAGACATAAGTTCAAGTATTGTTATTCTGTTGATTTTTTTAATAACATTTTTCATCTGCTTTATGTTATCATAAGCTCAAAATACTTACGTTTGTTGCAGCTGAGTTATCCCTGCTCTGGATCTGGTTTTATACATTTTGGGGAAAAAATGGGACCAAAAAAACTAAAGTTTTTGAGCTTTATTGAGACTTTAAAAAATCTGGTATTTATCTAAATAACTGTGTAGTTTTCCTGCTATTCATGTTTATTCCTTTTAATAAATCATCCCTTTGATAGCATAATCTACATAACCTCTTAACTTGTACAGAGGGCTACTTTATCTGGTATCTGTGTATGTGAAATATAAAAAAACATAGGGAATTTGACTTTCTGCACGGTTTGCATGTTTGGATGAAGCTGTTTTTGGATGTGTGCCTTAGAGCCTTGGTGAGCAAAAGGTGTGAGCAGCTAGGCCAAGCATGAATAATACTCCAGAGAGAGAAGGACGGATGAGTGAACATGAGATGGCTGGGTAAAACAAGAGAGGACTGTTGGCCTCAACAGAGCAGGCAGCTAAAAAAGGAGTGCGAGAGGTGGGAGGTGGGGTTAAAAATAGACAGGACACAGATGAATACAGAAATGTGGTGAATAGAGAGAATTCTGTAGTTGGATCTGGATTAAAAGTAATAAAAACAAAGCCATAAGGTAACTGTAATGTAGGATCTGGAACTTCGAAGGGGCACACTATAATTAAGGCTAGAGTAAACACATTGCTATCAATATGTGATGGACCAAGCCACAGGTGAGTTGTGTTTGCCAGATTTGGAGGAATAAAATAGGGAACGCTTCCAAATCGGTTCTGCTAGATCTGTTCCGTCTAATGGTACAGAGCCAGAAAGAGTGAGGCATCAGACCACTGCTTGTTTTTTTTGGCAAATGTTTGCTCCCATCACTGTCCAGATGTTTTTGTAAAACAAGGCTAAGCTGTGCAGTTAGAACAGCGGTCGGCAACCTTAATCATCAGCTCTAGGCCGTATCAAAGTCTGTCTAAAGCAAGTGAACCTCCTTGACTCATACTAGGCACAAAGGGAAGCAACCATAGTTTAAGAGGGACAACTCAATTGGAAAATAACTTACACTGCATGGGTTCTATTTTAATTGTACAAAATCTCTCAGGGAATATGAATGTCGAAAAACTTTTTCCCACATCATCTTGACTATTTTTGAGGATTTAGTTGCTGCCTAAAACTCCTTTTATAACCTCAGCTGATTTAATATGAATCTGACTTTCTTGGCTAGCATCTCTTGCAACATATTGGGGCCTTATTGTTACCACTGTGCATCCCTCCATACAAAGCTTTCTGCTCAAGTGTTTGCTCGGCTTCCTGGAAAATATCCCAGTTAGTAGAGCTGTCTTTGATGCCTTGTTGGGAAGAGCAGAGGGAGCATGCTGAGCACCATATGACACTTAGTTCCTGTGATAGAGCTGCAAACAAGTCAAAGCAAGTCAAAGACTGACAGCCAGACAGAACAAAGAAATATAAAGTCAACACATGGGCTCATTTTGATTCAGTTTAAACTTTTTTTGACAGTATATCTTGCATTTTTTTACATGAATTATTGCTGTAATTGTAAAAAAAAAACTGAAAGCTGCAGGGATGGTGTTTACTGAGTCATTGTATAAGACATTTGTGTAATTAATGTCAAGCTGTGGTATATCTACCAGCACTCAGCTTATGTTTTCCCACCATATGTTAATTATTCTCATAGTTGCTTATTCTCAGTAAGTAATTGTTTTAACAATTTGTTTTTCTTTTAAAAAAAGGCAAGGCATTGCTCGAGCCGTGATAATTTTATTGATTATGTTATGCTTACCATAACCTTAAGTTTAAATAAAAAGCGATTTTTTTACATTTATAGGCTTGTCTGGATTTGATGGAATTTATTGTCAAATACAATATAAATATATGTGGCTGAGGAGTTATGATAATGGACATTAATTCATTTCATCCTCTTATTTTAGAGAGTCTGGACAGCTGCAAATACTCTACCACCACCACAACACCTAACCAGTTGAAATTTTTCATGCGATTGCCACATCTATTCAACCTATTTGGGCAGCTTGATGACTGAGCTTTCACACTTCCTCTTATCTGGTTTTAAAGGTCCAAAGATATAATTATTTCTTTTATTTCATATAAACAACAATCTTTGAAATAAGTGTGGAGTAATTTTGGCAAAATAGAACATTTTTATTTAAGCTACATGGGAGGGTTTTTTTTAGCCTAAATTAAATGCAGATTTATCTTGCAGCAGCATTGTAATTTTGAACATAGTGCAGATGCAAGATGGAGCATTCTGTATATAATCATGAGTTGCTTAAAGGCCAATTGTTGTTTTATAATGTTAACAATAGTAAACTACTAAGTAGAGCCCTAAGTTCATATATATTGTTGAAGAACAGAGCAATTTCTTCTTTACCACAGAGCTGCGAGAACAAATTTACATCATTCTATTCGTGTGCAGCAAATCAGGTGTGTTGCAGTGGGACAGACCTTTCAAGATTTCCTAGGGGTTCTGCACTTGAGTTGTTTTGAATTAGGAAATTTCCTTGGATGAACTTTTGTTAGGAGTAGGAAGAATGGGCAAAAACAAAAGAAAAAGAGCTCAGCGCAACAGCTGAGCCCTCAAGGTGAAAAAACAGTATTGGACAAAAAAATGATGGAACAGGCTAATCAATAAAAGTAGTTAAGTATTAGAAGAATGAGATATTTTTACATTTTTGAAAAGTGTTTTCTTCTGAAAGCAAAGTGAAGTATTTACGCTTTAAATAGCACTAGGTGTTGGAACTCTGTTTTATTTGTTTCCATAGATTTCACTGTGTGCATTTTTCGATGGTAAATATTTAGAAAATTATCAAAGTTTTAAATAGTCAAGCTTATAGATTAGCGAGCATTAGACGATTTTAACGGTTGAAAGGCTAAAACAGCACATACAATCAGTAGTTGCTGCATAAACTTAGAAATTCAGTTAAAAACCTGTCTCCTTTATTAAAGCCATTAAAAATAACAGCGCCAAGATTATTTGAGTGGAAAATGCTCTTTTTGTAAAGAATGTCAAACAAAACTGAGAACAAATTGAAAAAAACAACAGTTTTTTAATGACATGATTAAGTTAAGAGCTGATGTTTTGTATGTTTTTAACAAATTCTCATTGTATGAGCATGATCAGAGGAACTGAGGCCCTCATTTATAGACGTCAATGTACTCTTTCATATTAACAGAGAAGGACATTCAGGACTTTCTGGAATGTTCCAGACAAGGCGGCTCTGTG
Organism: Jordanella pulchra; assembly: GCA_034780135.1. Lineage (NCBI taxonomy): Eukaryota > Metazoa > Chordata > Actinopteri > Cyprinodontiformes > Cyprinodontidae > Jordanella > Jordanella pulchra. Next base: position 21,899 of record JAUZNJ010019455.1, on the reverse strand, counting down.
TGAAGGGAGCATTGTTTGATCTGGACTCAAGACCTGACAGTTTAACCCTTCCTACTTCTCTTTAGTATGAGAGACATAACCAGCAAACTGCTCCTTAATGTGGATAAAAGCACTTCTGTTTTCCTGCTGGAAACATCTGGATCTGATGAAAAAGTTTCCAGATTTCTAGGTCAGATCGATAGGGATCCCACTTAGCCTCAGGATTGAACTCTTTGAGTTGTTTGTGTAAACCTTTCAGAGACAGCATCAACTGAAAGTTTCCTTTGTGCTGCTCCAACCCATAACTTGGCCCTTTTTTAAATTACTCACAGTCAAAAATTAAGGGTAAAGACTTAACATAAGAATAATAGAAATATGACAATATCTTTGAGTAAAATAAATATTTGATCTCTAAGTTAAACATGGCTAAAGTTTGCAATTATTTTTTTTATGTAGTTTTTTTTGTTTTTTGTAATTAGTTGGAGACTTTAGTTCTATTTGCTTATGAACACGTGAACAAAGTGAGACCTACAGTGTTTGAACTTATGTTCTGTGTTTCTTTTAGACCATATAGCATAATCATCAATATGCTCTTTGTGCCATTTTTGTAGGTTGATCACTCCTGTAGATTCATCATAGTTCTATGTTTTCCCCATTTTCTTTCAGCTTGTAGTTTGCTGATTTTCTAGAGCTTGAGAAATGCCTTTTAATCTTTTCCTCCTAATCGAAATAATATTGTCTCTCATCATTTCTTAAATATTTGTAATAAAAGCTACTGACCCCAGAAGGTGCTCACACCTTCCATTACTAGCTATTTAACTGGAGGTGATTACTGGTTTTAACTCACTTTAAATAACTTGTCAATATAGTAACTTATCACTGGGATTTATCTGTAAATCTGTGAAATACAATATACTCCACTGTTTATTCACAAGTACACGCTGTACCAAGATAACTGACAGCGTGTCTAACTGTGTCACATCTGTGACGTGCACAGTGTCAGTGAGGATATCCGTTAATGTCCCAAATAACTGTTTTCAACAGCTGAACAACCTGCAGGTCCATATGATTTCTAACAACACCTTCGGATTAGGGCTTCTTATGTTGTTTGGTTGAATCATTTAGTCTCATCTGTGTTATCAGACACGTTTTATTTCTTGATTCATTCTCTCTGGCAGTAACCAAGCCATGGTCTATTTGATTTAATTGGTTTTACTTTCACACACTGGGCCATGTTGGCTTGGATAGCTCAGGTGCTTGTTCCTTAATAATTGAACAAATCTTAATTTGTTTTTTGTCTCATATTAACATTTGTTTGATGATCTGAGATTAGCAACAGCAGTAGAAAGTTGTAAGGCGGTACATACCTTTTCACAGAACTGTAATACGTCTTATTTAGCCAAGTAGATTTAAGTTATTTCCACACTTAGAGACCCACCCATGAGCTGTTCTAAAGACTAAAGAAAGAACTCTTTTCACCAATATGGTACAGAGCCTGTAAGATTATCACTCAATGAAGTAATCGTTATCATTTTTCTATGATAAGGGCATTTACCCTTATCATAAAAAAGCTAGACCTAAGAGCTCAAGGCATATTGTTGGTAGTAAACATAGGAATTTTGGGTGGGGGTGGCGGTAGAGTGGCTGGGGACACGTCAAGCCTGTAAACCACTGATTACTTGTGGCTCCCTGGTTCTGACTCCAGTCACACCTTTGGGATTACAGAAGTCAGCCCCTCTCATTCTTTTCTAACATCCCCTTTCTGCCCTCATCAGTCAGTGCAGAACTAAGTCTTTAAGGACCCAAAGAAATGACCAAGCTCACTGCGGGGGTTCTGCTATATAAATTCCACAAGGAGCTTACAGAGCAGTCAGGTTGTTTTACAGACGAAGCAACTTGTTTTACGAGAACTCTGGAGAAATGTAATAAAGATAATGTCCTTAAAAAATGTTTTAATATGCATATACATCTGTAATAATAGCCACTAATTGAGTTATTAAAGTTTGTTTGTTAACTGCTAATGAACTAAGTCTCTTTTTTGTCAGCTATGACACAGATTTACTTTTCCCACAAGTCAAAATGATTCACTAATTTGCAAGTGGGAATGATGTTTATAAATCTATCCTCCAATCTTTGCTAGGCATTGAAAAGAGTCATTACGTCACCAGATGATCATTTCTGTGGGGTGTCACTACTTTTTTGTCAGAAACTGGACTGGCTGTCTAAAAGGATCCATGGTTCCACTTTGGTTCGTGGGTTTGATCTTTGCACTGCCAGTCACGGCTTTTGAAGTTGAGTGCATATGACATGCGAATGGCATTTGGCTTTTCTGGGAGAAATCTCCAGGAAGGAATTTATGTGGAAAATTCTTTCAGCCTCCACACACTTGCAGTGCTTTTACTGTGAAATAAGACTGAGGACACTGTATGAACTATAATATATCTCTACTTCATTTTGTAAATGACATCTTTAAAAGTATTCACTGATAGCTTGTGGAGAAGCTCCAGAGCGAGTTAAAACTGTGAAGGAAAAGTCCACAGAACTACAATAATGCGTAATAAAATGTATACTTTATTAATTTCTTCTCAGCGCTTGCAGGAGGTTTTAAATTGTTAAAAAGAGATTGGAGAAAATAGTTTTATGTAGTTTATCAAACAGCATAATTTCATTTGCAGTTTTACAATAACTATCTACGTATGTTGCTTCTTTCATTATTTAAACCATTATTAGAGAACAGGAGAATCAGCCTTCTAAGATGGTTAAAGATCTGAGCATAGGTGGAAAAGATTTAGATAATAAATAAACTTAATCTTGATAATGTTATTTCAGGAGAGAATAAAATACACCAAAATCCAACTGAGTGCAGCACTACTGGAGCTAAATCCTTAGCAGTCACGTTTCAGCTTTACTAATTGATTAATGTGTACAGAAGTTTCTGAACGCTTATTGGGACTTAATGATTTAGAAAAACAAAGATTAATAGACAACTTAGGTTTTTCTCTTTGATCTGTAACCTTTTTCAACAAAGATTTAAAAATCTTCACATTGTTTCCAATCAAAACCTCCACCTTTAATGTTTTCTAAAAAGCATTTTATGTGACAGAGCATGGTAAAAAATCATGACTGTGGTTTGTAAGGAAAATCTTATATATTTTTAATTAAACTCAAATCAAACTTTATTTATTTTTTATGTATCTATTATAATTTATTAATTCTGAATTTCAGGAACAGCTGCAGAAATCCACAGCTCAGGTATGACCATGTACTGAAAGGAGAACTATTTGCAATGCACTCCAAAAAAAGAACCGGTCCTTAATGTGAGAAGAAAGCCAACGATGAAAAGAAATCCCTCAGGTCCCATTTAAGGTTTGTCTAAAACCAAGAAGATGCTCTAGACCGTGCTGTTGGATTTCTGATTACAACACAAGAAATTTATCACTTCAGTCAATGATACATATTTGCATTCCGTTATTTATTTAACTGTATCTTCCATTTGAGGGGAAACAAATAGGGTTACCATAAATTAATCAGTATATTCTAATGTTGCATTTCCTGACTTTTTTCAAAACTAATTTGAGCCTGGATTTTTTTAAAAGAATTGTTTGTCTTTTTCTCATTTGGGGATTTTCAAATATGGCAGAAAATACCTCTCTATCACTGTTAACTGTTTTATCACTGCAAACTGTTTTATATTTATTTACATTTTCTTTTTCTTTACTCTTAGTTTTAGATTAGCCTGGATCTTATGAAATGCAGAAAAAATATGGAAAAACTGAAGGGGTGCTTTATGGTCGTAATGTACGTGTTATACGAATTAAAATAAGAAAAAAAACCATTACATGCTCATGCAATAATAGAATATGTTAGATGAGAACTTAAATTTAGACATTAGTGACTCAGAATGTCTGCTCCACTGACGTAGATTAAACCCACTAATTGGCAAAGAGGAAGCTGATCTTCTCACACAAAGGTAGGCTCTGCTGGAGATTGTCAGCGTTAAAGCAGTTCTTTTTTTAGTTGTGGTTATCATTGCCAGAGTTGCTTTGATCCAGCATGTGCTTTTGGAAAGAAAAGAATGATTTAAACAGACAGAATGTCAAATCAAACGGAGGAAAAAATGCCATTCATAGATTTCTAGTAATGAGCTGCAGGCAAGAAGATTTAGAACAGATGAAATATTTCTTTCATTTACGGCAGTGGGGGACGTCATGGAATGGAGCACAGAGTGAAGTAGTTATAAATGTAGATATTTATTTAGACTAGTTTCATGTTATGTCTCTCCTTGTGCTATATCAATACACTTCCCTTAAGTAGAAGGGCTTGCTTCAATCCATAGTGGTCATTGGGTAAGTGGCAGAGTATCACACAGCAGCATAAAGACACACAGGACAAACAGCAATCTAATTAAGATAACAGTAATGTGTTCGGACATTTTTGGGAGTCGGGGGGGATTTACCCATAGTGAACAGACACATGAGCAGGAAAACATAGAAACCTCTTGCAGAGAGATAACAGGCAGGGATTCAAACCTAAAACCTTCTATCTGCAAGGCAGCGGTTTCCACAACTGTTCCACCACACAGCCTGCAGTTAGATAACGTTGCCTGTTTTGCTTTTACAGAATGTAAACTTGGTATTTGTTCTTAAGATTAACTTGTAGTAAGAATGTCATATAAATCCATACATAATACTGCACCTCTAACTGATTTGTAAAGTATTTAAGGCAATTTCCTATCTTTATGAATTTTTACTGACATGTTTTATGATAAAATATACGCGCATTATCCAACTGCTTTACAGATTTTGAGGCTAGTTTTTTTTTCTTCCTAAAATCTACTTCAGGATCACTAAGTGATGGCGGAGCAGACAAGGAAAGCAAATGCCTTTAAATCACGATGTCATGCGGTCACGTCTTTTGAAAGCCCCCCTCCAGCAGCTGTTTCTTTTCAGGATTGTGTTTCGGTCAGAGCAGAAGTAATTCACTGGAGTGTGTAGGCTCCATATTTTCTAAGTGTGTCGGAGTGTGTCTCTTCAACCTTAGCCCAACAGTCTGTATATAACTGTATTAAAGTCAGCTGCTGAGTCATCACTGCATGTTTGATCTGTTTTTCTCCTTTTCATGTCTTTTTCTCTTTCACTCCTATCCTAGCTGTTGTTGTTTGGGCCAATGCAGCTCACAGCTGACTATAATTTCACCACTCATCCCTCTAGTCTTTCCCTAGTGTTTAAAAAAACTGTGTTATGTAAATAATTAAAGACGACGTCTTTATATTTATTTGGCTGTCTGACAGCTTAGAGAATTGATTTCCTTTAGATTGCTTTGTACTGCTATGAACTCCATGGTAGTCTCTTTTAAGCAAACACAAACAGAGTTAATTTTGGACAGCAATTGTCAGCCTAGCTTGTCCTGTCATCTTTAGAGAACATATACTCCAGAGAGAGATTTTGAAAATAACTTTATGAAATATTTTTTGACCCATTTTGAATTGATTTCTTCATCAACTGCAGAAGTTGCTTTGCAGTAATAATGGCATAATAGAAATAAATATTTTTATATTCCTATTGCATGTGTTTAGTATGTTAGCCCTCTTGGTTTGACAGCTTACAAATATATATACTTGACTTTCTTTTACGACATTGCCTCTTAGTTAAAGA